>APFE030225130.1:194324-215284 GCA_000404065.3 Pinus taeda | reverse complement strand
AACCTCTGTAATTGTGTCTTATCCTTCAAGACATCTGGAAATTTGTCTGCGAACTCAATAGCATGCTGCTGCAGAGAGATCTGGCCGTTTGCAATTTGGTGACCCAAAAAATTTAACTGAAGTCTGGAACAATTCCATCTTCCTCTTACTAAGCACAAGACCATTCTTACGGACCAACTTCATAAAATATTTACATGCTTGAAATGGTCATCAAGATTTCTAGAAAAGATTAAAACATCATCAATATATACAAGCAGCCAAATAAAATATGGTTTGAATATGTCATCCATAACTTTCTGAAATTTGGAGGGAGCATTCTTAAGACCGAAAGGCATGACATTCCACTCGTAATGTCCTGCAGGGATACTGAAAGCAGTTTTGTTTGAGTTATTTTCAAAGCGAATTTCTTTAAGCGGATTGTCTTCTGGAAGAGAATCTTCTTCAAGCTCTCGGAATGAGACAGACTTTCTGAATGAATCCATTCTTCGAAACAAAGATAGATTTGAGTACCAACCTTTAGAACCAGACGTTACTGGCTCTGATACCAATTTCCAGCAGGGGCTTCTGTCACAAGCTTGCTCTTTCTCTGTGTCTGTCAGTTCTTTCTGATAGCTAACTCCTGGTGAACCAGTGGTGAACCTACTGAGATCTTTCACGCTCTGGCGACCTTTACAACGGCTTCCTCGCCTTACACGGTCTTGGCGTCCCTTCGATCCTTTGGCGAACTTCCTGTGAACTTCGGATGAAAGCACTGAGAGAACTACTATCACAGCGGACTTTTATAAATGCACAGAGATACTCAAATAAGATAATGGCATACTCATTTTATTTCAGAATGGAGAAAATCTTTACAGAATGCTCACAGAGCTTTTACAGAGATTGATTCTATGCAGAAACAGACTAGTCTTGCTTTTACCGGACTTTTCACAGCTTAATCATAAGCAAGTTACTACCGGAAGCTTCTGGCAAGATATAGGCTCTGTATTAGAATCAGAATTCACACCCAAAACTTGACTCTTCTAAAGGTTCGGCCACTTTAGGTTCTTACCAGTGCCGAGCACACTGATACGCAGGCTTCTCGAACCAACTAAGGACTTTGAGTGATTACTCGTGATGCAAGCAGATCGGACTGAATATCCGCAGATGCAGAGCAGGAGAACACTCGACTCAAACACACACACAAGATTGCCTAAGACTCGATGCTCTACAAATGAGCCTTACCCTTCTTTATATAGTATGTGAAGGGGGGACAAACATTACTGTTGTTCAGACCGAAAAGACTTCAAGAATCATTTCTTTTCCAGTCTTTTATCAAAGCGACATCCGCACAAATATCGGGCCAGGCCGAATAATTGCTTTCGGGTAACGCATGTGATATTGTCTGTAAAGTAGATTCTTGTACCTAAAGCAAGTAAAGCAGACTCATGACTAGCTACACAGTGGATACTTTTGTACAAAAAGCCCACGAGAGAAGACTAGGAGGGAATATTTACAATGTGGAGGCTTTTGAACAGTAAAGCCCACGGGAACACTGATCACAATTAAGCCCTTGTGACTGGTACTTATTCAAAATAAAGTAAAGTCAGGGAATCTTTCCCTTTTATAAAGCAAGTCATCACATGCCTTGGTGTATATTCTCCGGACTATCATCGACTTTCCCAGTATGATCTGATGCTGAACTTTGGTTAGCACGCACCATTCCAAGTGATCTACCATATATTCTTGGAGAGAATAATTGGTCATGTGGAAAGGGTCCCATTCTTTAGCTGTCATTTCTCTGACTGTGTTGTAGATGCGATGGTAGCAGTCTCCAATGTTATAATCAAAACATCTTTGACAGTGTCTTCTTTGATATCCTTCATGGTACACAGGATCCATAGCTGTTCTATTGACACCGTAATCTACCCACCAGTTCTGGAACCATTCACACTGCAAATTACTCTGAGAGGCTGCCATTGTGCTAAATTTTAATTTAGTATAATGGGTATCTGTCTTATCATCAACATTCATAAAGTCCCACCATAGCTTCCTGTAGTCTGAAAAATTATAAACTGTATCCGGGAATATTATCTTTGGATCATTTCTTGGCCATCTTGCACAAGTTTTGACTTGTGGATGATTTGCCCATAGATCTCTGGTACGATAAATACAGAAGTAGGCTCCATAAATCCTTGTACCACTATCTCCATGGTGTCCAATTCGGCCAATATCATGAAAATTTGATTCTAATGCCTCTCTTGCAGTCCTAGCATTAGCTTTATCATTAGTATACACCATATCATGAATCCATTTTCTGCCTTTTGGGTATACTCTTCTTTCTGGAACGTAGTGTTGAAGATCAGCATGAGGCTAGAGATTTGCATCAAAAACCTTTGTATTCCGTAATTGCATATGCTTGGTTCTTGAGATGGAATAATTACTACCCATTAATGAGACATAAACCATAAAATGACCAGCTCACCCTTTTTGTATGCTTGGTTCTTGAGATGGAATAATTACTACCCATTAATGAGACATAAACCATAAAATGACCAGCCCACCCTTTTTGAATTTGTGGTTCGCACTCCTCTGTTTAGTAAATGGCTTCTGTTTCTCCGTCCCATCTCTGTTTCCATTTACGAGGTATGTTATAAAAGCACCACAGTGCTAATTGAAGGGGAGGACAGGCGACGACAAAAAGCCTCACACAGGTCGAAAACACCCGAAATTTACTGAGAGCAGTGGAAATGGCACGCGCGGGGTTTTTGACACGAACTATTTTTAATTTACTCTCAGCGCAAACGTTTTCGCTTCGCCCGCGGCCCGAGCAGGCTACTCTGGCTGTGCTTTACAGGTATGCACTGAACACCTGAACTTTTTCAATTGATTTGTGTGTTTTGGGAATTCTCTGTTCGATTCTGCATTCAGAGCACTGCCGCGCCATGACCACTAGAGAGCAGATTCATAAAGAGCAGAGGTGGGCTTGCAACTATGGCGTTTGTCAATTTAACTATTATTTAGCTAATCAGGCATTTGTATCCGGTTGAAAAGTTGAACAATCGACCTGGACTTTTGTGCTTTCTGGCAATGCTTGTTCACAGTATGCGAGAATTGAAATGGCGGACTTTGGACCAGAGAGACAATGGCGGCAAAAAAAAATTGGTATTGTTGTTATACAATGGGCTTGTTCAGCGTTCTAAATAGGAAGTGATAATTCAACCATGGCAGTGGCCTGATTATAGTATTGTGGTGGTCTGATTATAGTATTGTGGTCATCCGTGCAGGTGCTCCTGGCTGAAGTCTACTACTTATTTTACTGGAAGTGCCGGAGTCCTTGAAATAGGAGGATCACTAATGTTGTCCCCCCTCCACCCTGCATGGAGGGAGGCAGGCTTCAACTGTTGGGAATTGGATAATCCAACGCTCCCTGTTAATGGCTTCAATTTTACTCGCGAAGGACGGGTGGGTTCATTGGGTTCTCACTCGATACGGGAAGCATCAGACCGAGAGATTTCAGCAACTCTATTCCATTGATTAGTCCCAGCGTTATTAATAGCAACAATAATCTCTATATGCAGGGAGTGCTGGGAGGGCTAAGGTTGCTGTTCACTATCAAAGAAGAGAATAAAGAGTATATGCGGGACGAAGAATCTGTGGGTGAAGATAAGATTGCGTCCTCTGTTTCAGAGCAAGGGATGGCGAAATCTCAATGCCCTGTTCGCTCTAAGTTGCCTCCTAAGAACAATACGCGGGAACGTTATTATCAACTGCAGAAGCAATGGCTGGACCTGTATTCGATTGGATTGCTGCCGCAGCAACATCCTCAGAGGATGCAAGAATCCGGTTGCTATTGGAAGCCCGCTTCCCCGTCTCCTCAACCAATGAACTTGTCAGACTTGCTTTCCCAACCGTTTTCATGCGGCACTGGTCGATTCGCTTCCCTCTCGTCTCCCAGGTCTTCCCCATGGCGAAGTAATCATTCACTCTCGGCCTCTTCAAGAAATGAATCTCTGAGGCAATATGGTAAGCGGCAGAGCGTCTATGCTGTTATTTCGAATCCCATCTATGATACTGATAAAATATCTTCATTACCTACCGCATTAGGCACTGCTGTTTCATCCCCCTGTGGGCACGATACTCCTCCCTGAACTCCCATGAGGGCCCCTTTACCTGCTTATTCAATTCCACTCTCCATCTCTGCGATGAGCAACGTTTCTTCCCTAACAAGTCCTGCTGTGAATAGTGGCTCCTGAATAGTGGCTCCTGGTCTTCCAAACGCAGTTCTGCTTCCCTGTAATCATCTTTTCCTTGGTCTTGAAAGCTGCGAAGTTTCAGCTCTCTGAATCTTATCATGTCGCTGGGTATTACCTACAATGAAGAGAGACTTTTCATTAGCTTCGTCTGGTTGAGCATGACATCCCTGGCATTGGCAGCTTCATGTGCAAGATAGGGAAATGTAGCGTTTGTGGCAACTGAATCCTTGAGAAATGTGGCGTTCGATATTCCATGAGTTGAAATCAATGTGCAAGAGATTAGGATGATGACAGAAAGATATAAATGACTATTTCCTCTGTAATTAAACTAGGTCTGGTTGAAGTTCAATTTAAAATAATTGAGAGTATTGTTTTGTATTTTTCCTCTTGGACATGAAGTTCAATTGGGTTCTGGTATCTTAACTTCAACATTGGTGTTAGGCCCAAGTGGTTCAAAGAAACTAGATAACTGTATGAGTTTTACTTTAATGATCATTGGATAATGGGTTTCAGAGATGAGCTGAAACTGCTTTCAGAGATGAACTGTTTCAGAGATGAGCTGAAACTGCTTTCAGAGATGAACTGAGTATCTTGAAGTAAAGATGCTGAAACTGCTTACAGAGATAAAGTGAAAGTGTATTGAAGTAAGATTTTAAACTGCTTTTATTTAATTAAAAGCTTGCTTTTCTTGTAAATAAAATAGTCCAAACTCCAAAAGGAATGGAAATCTGTACCTCCACACATATATATGTTATACATGTGGTGAGGTTTTGTTTTTACAATGTAATGCATAAGTTGAAACTGTTTTCAGAGATCAATTGAAAGTGTCTTGAAATAAGATGCTGAAACTGCTTTCAGAGATTCATTGAAAATGTCTTGAAGTAGGATTTCAAACTGCTTTTATTTAATTAAAAGATTGTTTTTCTTGTAAATAAATAGTCCAAACTCCAAAAACATATAGTAGGAGTTGAAGTCTGTAACTCCATCCATATATATGTTAGACATGTGGTGATGCTTTGTTTTTACAATGTAATGCAGCTTTATGTTAAGGTAAATAGAAATGCTACTTAAACACTAGCATCCAGTAGCATCCAGTAATAGGGGACGTGTAGAGAGGCTTTGTTTTTACAATGTAATGCAGCTTTATGTAAGGTAAATAGAAATGCTATTACAACACTAGCATGCAGTAATAGGGGACTTTTCCTCGTTAAAAAAATGTTAAATGCTATTTTGTTTTACAGAAGAAAGTGCTTCCTTCAACACTTATAATTCATGTCCAGACATGAATGGGGAAGTAGAGGAAAATATTTTCCATCGAAGCTGGATTCTTTCCGTTAATCACCATCTTGAAGCATTATCGCTGGTTACAGATTTTACTGGGATGACACAATTTTTATAGTAACTTTCTCCTATGATTAAGTATCCTTGGTTTCACTGATGATTTGTGTCCAATACCTGGTGGAAGGTTAAAGATACTATAATGGAAATATGTCCTTGTTCTATGAGATCTAATCATCCCGTTACTTCTAATGCTTGTAAGGTTACCCTTGCTTTTATTACAAGCAATTTTCACAAAACATATTTCTTCTTTAACCTTGTATTACAAATGTTTTCTTCTTTAACCTTGCATTACAAATGGTAACAGTTTTCTAATGCTTGTAAGGTTACCCCTGCTTTTATTACAATCAACTTTCACAAAACAGATTTCTTCTTTACCCTTCCATTCCAAATGGTAACAGTTTTTAAATTCTTTTCAAGAAGTATCCTGTCAAAGGGTTTTGCAAACGCTTTATTTTTTTTTATTTTTTATTTTTATTTTTTTCCGGAAAATTACCTCTTTATGCAATACAGTAAAAAGGGAGGGTTCTTATGCTTTTGAGGGAGGATATCTCTGTAATCTGCAGTACAGTAAAGAGGGAGGGCTCTTATACTTTTGAGATGAGTGTATCACTGCAATCTGCAGTGCAGTAAAGAGGATTTTCAGCGTATTTTCTGGGGCTTCTTTATCTATGTAGTCAAGATTAAGTTTGGTCTGCTCTCTTTATTGTATACCCCAGATTAGTAAACTCTTCTATAAATAATCTCTCAAGGCAAACAAAGGAAATAAAGTTTGGAAAGTAACCAAACTGCCAACACAACCTCAGGCATTCCTCGTGCTGAGAGGAATAGACAGCGTATTTCATGAAGCTCGGTCATTTCAGTGTAGGGATAATAACTCTCGGGTTCTTAAGCCCAAATCAACAATATCAGTAACAAACATATTTTTATGTGATGCACCATTGTATTTTTCTTCACATATAAAGTGGTTTGCAGGTTTTAATTGCATATGGATGTTTTCTCTACGGGGCCAAATATTTGCTTCAGCACACACTTCGCAAACTGTTAACGGGTTTTAAAGGATTTTAGCTATTTTGTGACTGCACTGAATGTAGATTACGATGAGAATGACAGTTTATTGTATATGAATATGCTATGTTTTGTTCCTTTCTTCAATATTTGTATAATTTGGTAAGCGATTCGTATTACATCATATAAAAAAATATAACATAACATTGTCTTATCATGTTTGATGGTTTGCTGGTTTGCTTACATGGGTAAGCATATTAGTTTCATAGCGTTATTGTTTTTGTCCAAGTAAAGATAGGTAAGCATATTAGTTTCATAGCACTATTGTTTTTGTCGAAGTAAAGATAAAAGCCGCTTCTAATCTGAACATTATTGATGAACATTATTATTGTTTCTAATCTGACAATTAGAGCAAAAGTTTTTTGAAGTCAATTCCTTTAATTTGTGCATAGTATTTACAACCCAGTCTTGCTTTATTTCTAATAATTTGTGCTTCTTCATTCATCTTGTTTTTGAATACCAACTTAGTCCCAATCATGTTTTTATCTTTTGGTCATGGAACAAGTTCACAGGTTCCATTTTTCTCAATTAGATTCAATTATTCTTTTATAGCATTCACCCAATGCTAGCGCTCACTGGCTTTTGTAAGATTCTTTGGGTCTGTTTTGGATAGCAAAGAAAAATTTCCTTTTCGTGGTGTATTGGTAATTTTTCTTCATGTTTGTCTGCATGAACACCCCCAGTGATTTGGTTTTCTAGGTGATGTTTTTGCACAATTTTGAAAGTTGTTTTTGATGGAGACTCTGCTTCTTTTTCTTGTTTTTTTTTTGTAGTAATTTCTCCTTGGTCCAGGTAGATGGTATTTTCTAAATTCTCACTTGTTTGTTCTGCTTCTTTCTCTGGTTATGCTTCGTCTATTTTTCCATCAATACTTTCCACAATTTTGCATAGTTTTTTATTGTGGCATTTGTAAGCTTTACTTTTTGTTGAGTATTCAAGGAATATTCTCTTGTCTACCCTAGAATCAAATTTTCCTAGTTTATCATCATTTATTTTCATGTAACATTTTGTTCCAAAATTTTTGAGTTATTTAATCAAAACTACCCTGCCTTTCCATAACTCATGGTGTTTTGTCATTGTTGACTCGAAGTTGTGCTCTGTTCATGATGTACATTGTTACAACAACTGCTTCTCTCCAAAACTTATGTGATAATTTGGATTCTAACAACACGGTTCTTGGTATTTCTTGCACTAGTATGTTCTTTCTTTTTATAACTACATTTTATTGTGTGGTTTTTGCAACTTAAAGTTGTCTCTTGATTTCGAACTTCTCGTAGAATTCATTAAAATTATTTGAGGTAAATTCACATCCTCTGTTTGATTTTAGACATTTGATTTTTAGATTGGTTTCATTTTCAACTAAGGCATTAAATGATTTGAATATATCTAGTACTTCTGATTTTGCAATAAGAAATGAAAACCCAAACCATTCTAGTATAATCATCAATAAACAACAAATTACATTTCACCTTGTAGGGTTGGTGGTCTTGTTGATCTACACAGATTCTTGTGAACAAGCTCTAGTTGTATTGATGTCGAACACTCCTTTGACTTGAAGCTCACTCTTCTCTATTTCCCATGTTTGCAAGATTCACAAATGGTGCTTGTTGGTTTCAATATTTTGGGCATATCTCTCACTACTTTTGTTCTACTAATTTCTACCAAATTATCAAAGCTCAACTGTCCTAGCCTTTTATTCCATAACCAACCTTCATCTTTCTATCTAGTGTAGCAATTTTCTTTTTGAATTTCATCAATAATATATACATTGCTTGAAGTCCTTATTTCTCTTCTCACTAATCTTTCTGAATTACTCTTCTTTATTTCACAATATTTAGCACTAAAAGTGAGATCATAACCTTGATCACACATTTAGCTAACACTAAAAAGATTATGTTTGAGTCTTTCAATGCATAAAACATTTTGTGCTTTAGTCTTACCATTGTCAAATCTTACGATACCTTTTCCAACGATTCTTATAGATCAATTGTCTTTAAAAGATATATTTCCTCATTTTTCTTCTATTAAAGTAATAAATTTCTTTTGATCTTTGATCATGTATTTAGAAGATTCGTTATCAATGTACTATTGCATTTGATTATTTCGAGAAAACATAACCAATCCACATTTTTTCTATTGGTGATTCTTCCTATTTTTTCTTCCAAAACTGTTTTTTTGACTTTGTAGGACAATTTCGTGCCATATGTCCAAAATTGTTGCATTTGTAACACTCTATTTTCATACTTGGACAATGGAGCAAATGAATTATGATTTCTATAATTGAAGCTATCAATATCTCTAATTTTGTTGTTTACAAGCTTATTCTTAGAGGTCTGGTGAGAATCTTTGTCATAACCATTATAAGCTTTACACTTTCTTGCTTGATGTCCAAAATTTGTGCATAAGAAACAATGACCACAATTTGTTTGGAGTTGATTTTATTGGGAGAAGAATGATGGTCCTTGTCACTTATTGGATTGCTACCTACATTATGAATGGGCTTCTTGAGAGCATTAACATATCTTTTTGGTGTAGTAGTGTTTTTAGACTCCTCCAGTCTCTTGTCCTTGCTCTTGTTCAAATTGGAGCTTTCATGTTTTTCTTCAACTTCCTTACTTGGTGACTTGGTGTTTGCATTTTATTTGTTTGAAGTATCACCCATATAACCAAGATCGGTCTTGTCATAAGGTGATATTTGAGTACTGAAAATAACATCCAGGGTTTGAGAGCTTTTCATGTTTTTGTTGAGCTTATCTAGATCTTTCCTTAATGATACAATTTCTTCTTCAAACTTTTCAAAATTTTGTTCCTTTTCATTTCATTGATTATTCAAAGCTTCTTCCACTCTTTTTGCTTCTTCCCCTTCGGTGTTGATGAATATGATTTCCTTGGATAGTTTCTTGGTCTTCTTCCTAATGTTATCAATTTATTCTAATGCATGGATATGTTTTGCCTCAAGATCCACTATGCTTTCAACACTTTCTCTCTCCTTTTTCTTTTTTTCTCTTCTAATTTGTCTTTGTTGGATTCCTCATTTGTGGCTAAAATTAAGATCTCTCTTCTATCATAATTGAAATTATATTCTTCTTTTTCAAAAAAATCATTATCTTCTTTAGAATAAGGAATTCTCTTTTTTTGAAGATATTCCTTTGAAGACCCTTTTTGTAGGTTCATATTCATCATCACTATCTTCCCCGTAAGGACACTTAGTAGCAAAATGTCATATATTACCACAATTAAAACATAAGCGGTAACCTACCTTGGAATTTTGATGTTTTCTTTAGTTTTCTGTTGAGATGAACCATTTCTGTATTAGTCATAACTAAAATAATCATCAGACTTTCATTTTCTTAACTTTTTAGATTCTTTACATGCTACTTCCTTATGTGATGGGTTTCTCATCCTCATTTCTTATGCAGTGAGAATTTCATGAAACTAGTCCATTTTAGATTCTCCAAATCCCTTAATTATTCTATGGTAGACACCTTGTCATCAAAACATAGAGGAAGAGACCTCACAATATTTTTAACAATTGTTGTTTCTTTAACTTCTTCACCCAAACCTTTGAGAGAATTAAACACTTCATCTACTTGAAGAAAATAAGTAACAATATCTTCTTCATCTTTCATTTTTGGGCTTCCCAATTGTCTTCAAAAAGTTTGAATCTTTGCCTTATTTACTTTGTCATCTCTTTCATTGTTGCTTACAATATTGTCCTACATCTCTTTAACTGATTCACATTGCAAAAGGGTGAAAGCATGAAGATGGGTTACACTTTTGGGCCAAATGTGGTGATGAAATTTCAAGTTTTTCCCCCTTCATCGAATTGCAAAACTCAAAATTCATATAATTATTGCGAATTTTGATTCGGAGTAAAAAAAATATATGTGGAGAATTGTGTTGTCGTCCTAATGATATTTTTTGCAAAAACATTTAGTGTCATAATCTCTCAATTTTCTATTAAATGCAATACATGTCTTTGCAAATTTTCTCAAAACTTAAGAGGTATGTGTGTGTTCACATAACATAACTTAGTCTAAAATGTGTAATCTATATATATATATATATATATATATAAGCATGATTTACATGGAGAGAACTAAGCTTTTCATATTAAAAATTTATTTTTTTTTATGCAAAATTATATTTTTTTATTATTTTTCGAAGTTGGTGAAGTAATATTTCAATTGTATTTTAGAGGCATGTGTTCAAGTACGATTTTTTTCAACTCTTTAAATAATTTGAAAAAACAAGAGTACCCTTTTGGGGAGTACTTGTAAACGAAGATAGTGCTATTTAAAAAAATAAAATTGTTGTGTATATTTTTCATTATTGATTTTTTATTCAGTCCCTTTGAAACTATCCAAAAAAATTCAAGCATTATGTTTAAAATAAATTAGATGAATTCGAAAATGTCAAATAAATATGCCAATGGATAGATGATTGTTTCATGAATTCAACATGATCAACTCTCCTACTTAAGGATACATTATGCCCTAAATCTGCTAGGGTACAAAATGGCGCTGCAGAGAAATCTACAAAAAGGGTGCTAAAACTGTTATTTTTAGGACCTTAGGAGCTCGATTGAGCGCTTAAATTCAAAATTCAAATTTCTCGATCGAATGTTAAAGAAACCCTCGATTGAGTCGTATTCGTGGTTAACGAGTGGATCGATTGAGCAATTTGAATTTTGAATTTAAGCACTTGATTGATCCAAAGCGGTCGATCAAAAAATATAGCTTGATTGAGGGTTTATTTAAACTCTCGATCGAACTATTTTTAAGCGTCTCAATAGCTTGATCGAGCGCTTAAAAATTTCTCGATTGAACACTTAAAATTGCTCGTTTGAGCATCTTTTTTTTCACCAAAATGCACCCTCGTTTCACCAAAAAGTGTAACCCAACTCCATGCTATCACCCATAACTTTAACAAGTTTTGAATCTTACAAGCCACTTAAAATGGATTTCATAGATTTTGCATTGGAGACATAAGTATTTCTCCCATTTTGATCAACTATAGGATAGGATGAGACTTTATATCCATTTGTAACACACTGCCAAACTTCAACACCAAGAGACATCAATTGTGTTCTCATTCTTATCTTCTGAAAGACAAAATTTATTCCATCAAAGAAATGAATTTTGGTTGATACTTTTCTACTAGCCATGGTCCCTTATAAAATTTTCTTCCAGCTATTAGACATTAGGCTTGAAGAAGCCTACTCTGATACTAATCGTTGGAAATACTAAGAGAAGGGTGAATCAACATTTTATTACTTTTGACAAATTTTCACGTAGTTAATATTGAAATGGAATTCAAATAACAGGATCATCATCCATAATATGAGCAAACAAATTACAGTGAAAATATTTTTTTTAAGAAGAAATATTTGAAAACAATCTTTAATTTATTACTATCTCTTGTGAGGACACCAATCCTCTTTAAGCACCAATTTACAAAAATTCCAATCTCCAACTTGTCAAGAAGGTGATGACACCAATCCTTAGTAAGCACCAACATATAGTAATTGTAGGCTCCAAGCTAAAATCATTCTTCAATACACCAGAACATGGACTTCAAATCATGCATGAACTAGATCTTCAAATAGCAAAATGCATCCCTAGAACTTGGCCTTAAAATAACAGAACTTGTCTTCTAAAACTCAACATTCAAACAACATATCTTGTCCCATAAAACTATGATTTTGAAACAACAATACGCAAACCTAACAAATAGACTTCAAACATACCAAAAAACCTTTCGAAGAACAACACCAAAAACCCTTTAGAAGATGTAACAAAACCCTTGCGTAGAAAGTTGCTTCAACTCATCTTCACTCCACTTCTTAATTCATGAAGTATGAACTTCAGACTTCCTCCTTCACTCTTCTAAACAAAGAATTGATTTATTGAGTAAAATGGTTAGAAATACTCCTTTTCACGCCTATTTATAATGGGTATGGACACTAGGGTAGGGATGACTTGTCCGTTGGTTGAGCCAACTAGTGCAGCTAGAAAAATGTATAATGAATATTAAAAAAAAAATTCTCTTCAATTGTGAGGAGTTATAAGGAATGCCATATATCATTGGAAAGATATCTGAATAATATTTCCAACCATATATCTTATGTTCCCATTTGAGCTAGGTAATTGTAGTAAAAATGCTCTCAGAGATAGGTATCCAAATGGGGCTTGCTTGTACTTTAGTTGGGTCATCTTCACAAAATATTTTATATCTCCTAATTTCTATTGGAATTAGAGGGAGTTCCATATATCATTGGAAGGATTTTAGAATATGTTATTTGACCATGCAATTTTCTCTTTCATTTGGACAATCTTTGACATCAATAACAACCATTTTCAATAGACCATGCTATGACCTAGTGGGAAAACCACTTGGAGGCCTTGAGGTTGGAGGGAAATCCTCTAATGACTAAATTGGAGAATTTCAAAATCCTCTTAAAATCACAATTTTACTCTATTAGGTATATAGAGGATGAGTGGATTCAATGGAATTACGTCAAGACAAAACATAAGCATAGTGCATAAGAGTACACATAATTTAGAAAGATGACCATAATCTTGGGTATCTCCCAAAGAACCAAGAAATACTCCTCAAGTACTTGGGAGGTCTACGTGACCATTTATAGAAGAAAATGATGTTGTTCAAACCCATATTGGTGGACAAGGTTTGTATACAAGTATATTAATTAGGGAACATATGCTAGAAGAAAGGGAAATTAAGTGGGCCAAAGAAGAAAGAGTACTGAGAACCTTTCTAGGATGGGAAGAAGAAGTGGAAATGGGAGAAGGGAAAAAGGTAGTAGCAACAACACATCGATGCAAAGATTATAACAATAACTATAACCATTGTAACATTGATGGTCATACAAAGAAGAAGTGTTGGAAGTTGTATTTAGAGCTAAACACGAAGAATAAAAATAAATAAGGCGGAAAACAACCTCGATGTGGATGAGAATATTTTTTGTACATCAGTGTAGAAGGGGTCAATCTAAGTAGCCTTCAACAACAGTAAGATAAGGAAATGACCAGACTCTTCCATATAAAATTACATGTTAAGAAGACAAAAATTAATGTTTTGTTTGATTCGGGATCACAAGCAAATCTAATTGCAGCAGATCTAGTAAACATGTTGGGATTGAAATTTTGTGATCATATAAGCCCATATCCATTAGTATGGGTAAATAAGGATGCATAAATAAATGTAACCAACCAGTGCAAAATCATATTTGTTATTAGTGTTGATTTTATTGATGAAGTAGAACTTGAAATTGTTCCCCTTGATGTATGTGAAATGGTGTTTAGAAGTCGCTATATGTACATGTGGGATGTAATATTCATGCAGAGATCCAACTAGTACCACCTCATCAAAGATAAAAAAAATCCTTCACCGTCAATGTGCAGAAGGGAAATTCCAAAATTTCACCGATAAGTGCCAAATAAGACAAGACACTGATCAGATCTAACAAGAAGTATGTTTTACTATTTTAAGAGAAAAACAGTGTGTAGATGATCTAGGTGGCACTAGACACATGTAGAATTCCAAGAGGGCTCATAAATGGCAAAAATTAAGAGTGTTCAAATTTCAACAAACTCAACATCAGATCGAAGTGCTCGTCACCCTTATTCCAACAGTGCGAATGACACTCAAATTCGAGCTCGTATAAAGAAGTTAGAGCAAGTCAAAGTTTAGGTTTGACTAGGATAGGTGGCAAGAGAAGGTGACATGGCGGAAATCTTTGGCGAATGGGGAAGTACCAAGTGGAAGGCCGCCATTGGTCCCACATTTTGCAATCGTAGATTGGAAAAGGTTGGTGGTAAAGAATTAGCCTCGACAAGATCAGGGTTGCGATGCGATCACACATTGCAAAAAGGGAAGAGTTAAGGATCGACCTCGGTAGGTGCGATGCGATCGAACATCTCAAAAAAGGAAGAGTTAAGGATCGGCCCCGGTAGGTGCGATGTGATGATTAACCATGACAAAGCCAGAGTGCGATGCGATCACATATCACTATCGCAAAGGAGAAGAGTTAAGAAATTAGCCCCGACAGGTGCGATGCGATGATCTTCCCAGGCAAAGGCACAGTGAGATGTGATCACATATCGCAATTGCAAAGGAGAATCAGTTAAGGAATTGGCCCTAGTATGTGAAATGTGATGATCGGCCCCTACATGTGTGATGCAATGATTGACCACGATAGATCCAGAGTGCGATGTGATCTCATATCGCAATCGCAAAGGGAAGCATTCAGTTGGATATTTACCATATATATATGTTAAACCGAAACCGGTGGGAGTCGAACCCACTGTCGGCGGGTCTGTCGGACCTGCCCATGCGGCGGATCCAGAAAACACAATGCAAATTCTAATCATGCCATGATTTACGTTCATCATTAATAACATGATTGTAATCGAAATGAACATTAGAGTATTGAGATTGTTTATACCTTTCCTGGTTGTCTCTAGTGTAATTATGGCAATGAGAGCTTGCCTTAGCTCTTTCCCTATAATGGGCACTGCCATGGGATGATGGTGATGTGTTCCCATAATTCTCTTTCTGTGTATCCCAAACCTACGAATCGAGGTCTCTACACAACCTCCATTGGTTGAGTTATGCCTTGGCCATTAATACCAAGTCCTCCTCCTTTGTACCCCATCTTCGTAAGGAGTCTCATGCCATTTCATGTAATTGGTACTTCCACATTTCTAATAAAAATAGTGTCATGTGAAAATGAATTTGAAGAAAAATCAACACTATTTACCTCAACTATTGATTTTGAAATAGCTGATGACGGCTTCTTTAAGCCTTCGTTTCACTTCAACTCCTCCAAGGCCTTTGCCATTGATTGCAACTTTAGTTGTGAGCCAGGGAAGAGGCCCTGGAAGAATTGAAGCACAACAACCAAAAACAATGTAAACTTTGAAACGAGAACTATAAACTCAAAACGGGAACTCTAGCCAAAAAACCCCAAGCAAGCATGAAAAACAGTGCTAAAAACGAAAAGTGTTGATGCTGGAATAACACTTTTTTTTTTCTAGGGTAAATTTTCAACATGTTTTAAAAATGGCGAACTTGGGCATTAACAGGAAATGCTCGACTATGGTGGGAACATCTAGATAAATCTAAACAACTTGACATCTTGAACAAAGATGATCCTTTAGAAGCCATACTCTTAGCATTATCACATGAATTCCTTGGAATTATAACTTCAGATGAGTCTCATTATGCTTAGTTATTCATGAGCCAAAGATTGTGCGATCTTGACTTACTCATTGAGTATTATTGTATTATGCAAGGGCTTTATTATAAGATTCCAGATCATGAGAATGTAGCATATTTGTGACATTATATTACTTCTATGCCAGGAATAATTCCAAAGCTAGTCACACAAGGACTAGCTAAGCAAAATATTTCTATTGATTCTCTTTCTTTGGAAACACTTCATCAGCATATCCTCACCATTCTTAGAAATGAATGTGCAACATATAAGAACAAAATAAATCTTAAAAGTAGTTAGCTTTCAGTCCTCAACTTTGTGATATGTTTTCAGAGACATATAGATTTGGATGTTACAAAACTCTGAAAAGAAATCTTCAGCGAAAATCTTAGCATTGTAATTGCTCAAATCCCAAATGTAAAGGTAAGAAGAAACAATTCATGCCATCATCTAAAAAAAGAAGATCCAGATATATTTTTAGAAAGAAAAGAAGACCTGCTACTGCTAATAAAATAACCTTTTTTATATGTGGGCAAAGAGGCCATTGGGCTAACAAATGTCTATCCAGAAAGAAAAAGACACAAGTCAAACTTTTTAACTTGTTTTCTTCATCATATAATCCAGCCGAATGGGAACTAGTTTCAGACTATGATTCTTTAGCAGAATGTTTTTCAGTATATAGTTCTAGTTCAAATGATGAAGATTTAACATAGCATTTCCAGAGATTAGATGTAAATATTAGTGATGATGAAAACAATGATTGTACATTCATAACAAAGTGTAAAATGTTCTCGGAATATAACATTTCAAATGAAATCAACCATCTTCAACAACAGATTGATAAATTGTCTCCCAATTATAAATAGGATCTGATTATTTCTTATTGAAATATTTCAAGAAAGCCCAATGTTTTTATGAGCAGTTTTATGCTCTGAATTGTCTGTCAAACTATAAGAATTATTAGCCATTAGAAGAACAGAATAACTTATGCATGTGGAAACTTCTTGTAGCAGAATAACTTGATTAGTTGTAACACTTCACACCCTAGCAACGCACTCCACGCCTTCCTCGGCTTCAACAATACTCAACAAGAGGGACTTATCATAAATCATGATAACAAGAGATTTCACTAAATTATTTTCCAAATTCATAACTTGTGAATGGCTCTGATACCATAATTACGATAATTACGGACTTTGTAGCATAGCGCAGAGTGTGTGGATCGACCTTAGCAAAGTCTCGGACTCAATGCTTCCTAAGAGTCCCGCCACTTTAGGTTCACATATGCATCAAAGTACACATGTGCAGGCCTGTCAAACTCAACCTAAGACAAAATGACAAAAAGCTTGTAGAAAGTGAGAACTCTAGCGACTCGAATGCCTAAATGACAATACATTTTCTTTATTTATAGGATTTCAAGAGAGCATCTAGTCTCTTCTCGAAATATGACCTCTGTCTACATAAAGTGTACAAACTATAGATCTCAAATTTAAACTTTTCCATAGATTCTCTGAAATGTGGGTCAAGTCCCATCAAAATTCGGAGAAGTGCTCCGAGTTTCAGATATTTATCCAGAAAGTTAACCTAAGATTTACACAGTGGAGATTCTTTATGGAGAGAACCGACTAAACACCAAAAGTAAGGATCATTATTCTCCTTAAAGTTTTACGTAGTGGAGATTCTTTATGGAGAGAACCCACTAAACACCAAAAGTAAGGATCATTATTGTCTTTAAAGTTATTACACAGTGGAGATTCTTTTATGGAGAGAACCCACTAAACACCAAAAGTAAAATTTGTACAAGAGAAAAGGGAGATGCTCTTAATAATATCCTTTTAGACTTCGGTTAGAGTCATATCCACTTGGAGGAGAATAATCGTCTTTTTCTGAAGAGTCTTCATGGAGGGCTGGCTGGGCCCCAAGAATAACTTGATCAAGCCAGTGAGGAGAAAATTGTCCAATACAAGCGCAGAAAGGATTGTACATGAAATTATGATCTAGCTGACCAGCTGGAAGATAGGTATCTCCAAAAAATTCTACAGCCAAACGGAACTCATTTTGAGCAATGAGGTTGATTGTTGTAACTCGGTGAGGTAAACTAAATGCAAAGACGTTGTAAGCCAATGCCCCTTCCTATAATTCAATTTTAGAAGATTGATCATAGCTTTTGCAGAAAGATTTTTGATCTCAGAAGTTCTGGGAGAAAACATACAGAACAAAACTTCTAGCCAGGGGCTCCAAGGCTTGTAATTGCTCCTGATGGATCTAGCAAACTTAGATTTGGTAAAGCCAAATATACATATGGAAGCAAGTCCATTCCTTCAGTAAGACTCCATCCAAATATATCATTGCCTAAACAACCAGAGTCCTCCATGAATTGTTTGTATATTATGAAGATTCTGGTTTCTCCTTATCAAAAACACGTGCGAAACCATAATGCTACTACTTCTGCAGATTGTATTTTTTGCCATAAACAACAAGAAGAACGAAGGAAAAGTTTTTCCCTAACCAATGAAGAAATTGGTAATTCTTCTTTGGTTCATAAAGGTCAATATCCTGACTGCAAAGATTGCATACAAATATTTGTACCTCTTAAATATTTTAAGATGTATATTCTTCCAAGGGAAAATAATGGAACATCACCTGTTTTTCCAGAAAGACATCTAAATCTAGGTAACAACACTCAAAAGTTCAAAATGGGACTTTGAAAGGAGAACTACAATTTATTCATTTAATAAATCTTGCATACCCAGAGCTGACTGCACAAATCAAGATGCAAAATTATATAAATTATCATTCTGTTTGTCTCTCTCAAAACCTAGATGATATTGCTAAAGATGTTCTTGAATTAAAAGAGCATATCAAAAGGTTGCATCAGACAACAAATATTTTACAAGATGGATATGATAATAAATTAACTGAAATCTCGACACAGTTAGACACCATTAGCTGTCCTATAACAAATTTTCATAATTATCTTCCTAGACCACACTCTCCTCCAGACTTCGAGGCAGTAGACCAAAAAGGACCAAAATTCACTTACCATAGACATAAATATGATCCATTGTTTCTTAAGGTAATTATGAAAGAAGAAGAAGAAACAATAGGAAAAATCAAGAAGGGATCAGATTTAGCTAGAGAGAAATTTACACTAGTAAGTGATAAATTATCTAGTTTGATTCTATATATCAAAGGAAAAGAAAATTCCCACAGAGAATTAGGTGAAGGATCTTTTAAGTCAAAAAGAGAAGAGCCTTTTCAATTTTCAAATAAAAATGCCAAGTTCGCAGAAGGAGATGTATCATCCCAGAATCAATCCAATCCTTTCACTAGATGGACACAACGTCTAGCAGAGACTGATGAAAAATCAAATCCAGAATCTTTTCAAAGTATTGGAAATGCTCTATTTATAAACTTTGATTGTTTAAATAGAGATCAGACATTGGTTCTCCTCCAAAGGATTAACACTTGGGCATCACAGAAAAAAGTTGAAACCAAACAACCTTGGAAAGATGTAGTGATCCAAATCACTTGGGAATTAACAGGAAATGCTCATTATATCTTCACAATACATATAAACATGGATTTCCTTGCGTGTCCGGGCAAATTGGAGTATGCCATAATATTCATACCATGTGATAGCAGGGTCATAAATATAAGCAATGTAAAAATTTCCAGTGTGGCCAAAATAAATATGGATCTTATTTATTAAGTTCCAGTTAATGTCATATGCAAGTCTTCCATTCTGAGAATTATACCATTTGAACAAAATCATTTGTTGAACCTCAATGGGAAGTAATTTGATTTTAGTGACTTGACATTCCCAACAAAATTCATGCCTGCAATCTGAACAAATCTTAATTTGGAACCTTTGTTTCCTAGAATTAGAGCTTTCCCTTGTTTCAAAGACTTTGATTTCTTGGGAAGGATTACTACCTTCTCTGGTGAGCATATTTGCAAGGTAATTTTCTTTACCTGATTTGTATATGATTTCAAAATCAAATCCATCAAACCATAATGCCTATCGTAAAATTCTTGAATTTCCTTGTTCTAACAGACGTTTGTTTCCAAGCATTCCTTTCATATGCTTGAGATTTGTTTTTACTGTAAAATGGACACTTTTCAAGAAGAGATGGAATCTCTTGATGCCTCTCTTAACTGCCAGAATTTCTTTGTGTGAGGAGGGATATTTTAATTCAGTATCTGAAAATGTCCCTGATGTGTAGGCACAAACTTCTTCCTTTTGATGTTTTTTTTGTAACAAAACTACAACCCATACATGATTAGAAGCATATGTTTCTAAAATGAAAGGCAAATTATCTTGTGGTAATGGAAGAGGAGGAAGAGTTTTAATTTTACCCTTGATTTCTTTGACTGCTTTTGTCATGGCACCTATCCATATTGCATTCTTCTTAAGCCTTTGTTGTATGACCTTTGTATCTACTTGCTGTTTTTCATACAAAATTTTGATATAGTTCAGACATCCAAGGAACTATTGAGTTCTCTTGATATCTGGAAACTGGTCTGGGAATTTTAATAAATTCTGCAAGACATGATCCTGTAACATTATCTTTCCCTGTGACATGACAAGACCAAGATAGTTTATCTTGGTTTGAGCAATGACAAATTTGTTTGGTTTAGAGGACAATACTAAACCATGTTTATACATAAGCTCATAGAAGGCTTCAAGATGGATTTTAAGTTCTTGGAGATCTTCGTTGAAAACTAATAAATCATCTATATATACAATGACAAAATTTAAATGTCTGAATATATCTTCCATTCGTTTCTGAAATTCAGACGGTACATTCTTTAAACCAAAGGGTAGAATTGTCCACTGATATTGTTTGTTTGGGACAACAAATGTTGTTTTGAATCTGTCACTTGGAACAATTCCTAATTGCCAAAATCCACTCTTCAGATCAAATTTGCTAAAAATGTTAGCTTGAGAAATTCTAGCTGATAAGATTTCTTTGTTTGGAAGAGGATACCTGATAGGAGAAAGGGGGGTGGAGGAGACTGCATGGCGGCTTGATCGCCCGTGGCAGTGTGGCCCTGGGCGGAGAAGTAAGTCAAATTTATTT
>APFE030225130.1:179464-193776 GCA_000404065.3 Pinus taeda | reverse complement strand
ACTTAAAAAAAATATAATAAAACAACTTTAATTTTGTTAAGTAATCATGATTTAAAAAAAATAGACATAACAAATTTTAAAGTCTGAAAAACAAACCCTTTAAAAAAAAAGACGTGCTGCATCAACACCAGCATGAAAATCACTAACATTAAAAAACAAATAGTTATATTTCATACATAAGGAAATATAAAGTGTCAAAAATATGCTCCGAAAGAAAAGAAGTGTATTCTGCATCATCAATTTTCAAAATCGGGGCACTTTTTTGCTACCTCTACGAGAAGGTTAATCGTATCGGTTATTTAAAGTGCCAAAAACTATGCTCTAAAAAAAATATGTGTGTTCTACATCGCCCCTTTTCAAAATCGGGTCACTTTTTGCTATTTCTACGAAATGGGTAACAATATCAGTTTCCGTTTCAAAGTTTACATTGTTCGAAGTCTTCAAGTAGAGCATGCTGAATTAAGGAGGCTTCTACAAGAAGAGAAAGAGGAGAAGCAGAGATTGCAGCTTTAGCTACAAGCCATGGTAGAGGCCTTGGAGGAGTTGAGGAGCAACAAAGGCTTAAAGAAGTCCTCATCACCTGTTTCAGAATCGATAACTGAGGTAAAAAATGTTGATTTTGCTTCATATTCATTTTCACATGACACTATTTCTGTTGGAAATGTTGAAGTACCAATTACAGGAAATGGCATGAAACTCCTGACAAAGATGGGGTACAAAGTAGGAGGACTTGGTATTAATGACCAAGGCATAACTCAACCATTGGAGGTTATGCAGAGACCTCGATTCATAGTTTTGGGATACACCAAAGGAGAATGCTCAAAGGCGTCAGAAGTTTCCACGACTTTGTTGAAATAGTCGAGGAAAGAGAATGATGGGAACACATCACCATCATCCCATGGTAGTGCCCATTACAGGGAAAGAGCTGAGGCAAGCTCTCATCGCCATATTTACACCAGAGACAATCAGGAAAGGTATAAACAGTCTTAGTATTCTAATGTTCACTTCGATTACAATCATGTTATTTTTGATGAATGTAAATCATGGCGTCAAAAAACATGCACTTTTTGTGGTTTACATAACTATGTATTCATTGAGTGTTGGAAGAGAATGGAAGCACAAAAGAGGATGAGGTGTGAAAGGCCTTCTCCCCAACAGGGAAAGAAGAAGGTTATGCAGATTTGGAGGAAGAAGACTTATTGTAGTGATTGCAACAAAATTTGTCATCAACGAGCCACGTGCTGGAGGCTCATCCAGAGCAGTGCCCTACGGACAAAGCACCCATGCAAAAACCAATCCGTGAAAATGTTCAGCAAGTAAATCTGCCACATTCATCGTGGTTCACTTTCTTGAGTAAGAAATGGTTTTTCTAGATTGGGTAGTTTATAATGACCTCATTTTGTAAATCATGTGTTGTATTTTAAATTGTAAAAAGTGATGATGTGTTTTCCATCACTTGTTTAAGCAACAATGATATTTTGGCCTTGTTTTGATAGATGGAGTATTGTTTCCATTTTGATGTAAAATTGACCACAGAGGATGTGTTATAAACTCGTGACAAGTATGGGATTCTTGGGTCATTAGTTGGTTATGTAAATGAAGCATGCAATTTGTAGACATGTACTACAGGTTTGCAAATGATGCAGGGGTCGTCTCATCGCTTATGGCTCCGAAGGACAAAAGTGAAGGAGAGGTAAGGGTGAACCATCAGCACACTTGTGGTGCAGATGATGTACACAGTTGCAGATTATTTTCATGCTTTTGAAGGACCAAAAACTCCTCAGTGGGGAGGATTGGTCCAGGTGGCTCCAGACACATGCAGAAGTCCAAGAGGGCTCATAAATGGTCAAAACTTAAAGTGTTCAAATTTCAACAAACTCAACATCAGATCGAGGTACTCGTCACCCTAATTCAAACGATGTTAATGGAACTCAAATCTGAGCTCGTATGAAGAAGTTAGAGCAAGTCAAAGTTTAGGTTTGACTTGGACAGGTGGCATGAGAAGGTGACGTTGCAAAAATCTTCGGTGAATGGGGAAGCACCAAGTGGAAGACCACCATTGGTCTCGTATTTTGTAATCGCAGATCATAAGAGGTCGGTAATAAAGAATCGGCCCCAGCAGGATCAGGGTTGCGATGCAATCACACATCGCAAAAAGGGAAGAGTTAACGATCGGCCCCGGCAGGTGCGATGCGATGATCAGCCTTGATAGAGCTAGAGTGCAATGCGATCACATATCGTAATCGCAAAGGAGAAGCGGTTAAGGAATCAGCCCCGACAGATCCAAAGTGTGATGCGATCACATATCACAATCGCAAAGGAGAAGTGGTTAAGGAATCGACCTCGGCACGTGCGATGCAATCTCATATTGCAATCGCAAAGGGAAGTGTTCGATTGGATATATACCTTATATATATGTTAAATTGAAACTAGTGGGAGTCGAATCCACAGCCGGCAGGTCCGATGGACTTGCCCAAGCGACAACTCCACAAAACACAATGCAAATGTTAATCATGTCATGGCTCCAAGTAAAGCCGCCCAAAAATACATAACAAGTTGGGAGGGGTAGGATTTGATGCCCCAACCTCTCTGCTTCGAGAACTTCATCTAACCAACAAGCCAGTGGTGGTGACTTTGTAAAACCTGCACCGTTTATAGATTTATTTTATATTGTAGTTTTGGATAATATACTAGGATACAATGCTCCCTTAGAGGAGTACATATCACATTGATGAAGGTTCTAGAGCCTTTAAAGAAGCGAACACTATTGGAAAATGTCAAGGAATGTGAGTTTGTACAACAACCTTTGTGTATTTGGGGTACATGATAGGTGGAAGAGAGATGAAGATAGATCCTCCCAAGATGGAGGCCATCATGAAGTGGAAAATACCTATTAATATTTGTCAAGTTAGGAGTTTTTTTAGGTACTAAAATACTTGAGGAAATTCATTGCCTCTTTTTGAGCAGTAACATTACTACTCCATGCTATAAAAACAAGTGGAAAGAGTTTCCAGTGGAGAAAGGGTCAATAGATAGCCTTTGAGGAGTTAAATAAGAATATTGGTCAAACATCAGTTGTGGAATTACTAAACCTATGGCAGCCATGAAAAGTGGGGGGAAATGTGAATGGGAATGCTATGGGGGTACTTTTGATGTAGGGAGGAAGACTATTCTCAACTACCCTATCCACAACACAAATATCTATGACCTATTGCAAGTTGTGAAGAAGTGTAGACACTATTCTCAACTACCCTACCCACAACACAAATATCTATGACCTATTGCAAGTTGTGAAGAAGTGTAGACACTATTTGATAGGAAAGGAGAGAGTAATCCATACATATCACCAACTACTACAATACCTACATGCCTAGAGTAAGCTACAAAAACCTAGGAATTACAAGTAGATGGGGTTTCTACAACAATTTCATTTGGTGATCAAGTATAAGAAGGGAGACACAAACAAGTTGGTTGACATATTTTCAAGGCCACAAACATCAAATATCATAGCTTTAGGAACTCTTATGCACATGAAGCCATTCATCCATGATGCATACAAATAATTATATTCAGTGGATGAGGACTTTGAGGAAGTGTTTCAACATTGATAGAGGTAGATTCATGTGCACGATGGTGACAACACAATTGACTACTATATACAAGATGGATTACTCTATAGGTTGAATAAGTTATGTGTTATTAAAGGTGAGTGATTATAGCTAATTAGAGAGGCTCATAACTCCAAGGTTGTAGAGAAATTTAGCGTAGGGAAGATAGTGACCAACTTGCAAAGTTATGTGTATTGGCCGATGATGCAAGAAGAGGTAGCTAGGTTCATAAGATGATGAATTCTTTATTGTACTAGAAAGACTAGTAACATGAAACATGGTCTATATCATCCCTTGTATGTACTCACTCTTTTATTTGTCTTTTTTACAATGGTGTACCAAAATCCATTCTATTACAAGGCCATTGTTCCCTACATAAAGCCCACAAACAAATGATTAGTAAGATAAACACATAAGAAATTGAAAAATGCAACTAAATCTACACAAGATAATTAGTTACAATGCAATAGAAAAGGAAAACAAAATAAAGAAACACAAGAGATAGGGAATAAATAGTTTTCTTTATTTCTAGGTGAAAAGAGTGACAAATTATTCTAGAGACACTAAAGGTAATTGATAGGGAAATAAAACCTACGACTCTCCTAAAGAAAGGTCCATTTTCCCTCTCCTCGTAATAATTATATCTCTTTAAAGAAGTCCGATAAAATCTCTCAATTATGAGCTTTATGAACACAAAGAAATGGTAATTGGCTATATAATTTAATAGTATAACTTTGCTTGGGCTTCTTGCTTGTCGTGGTTCCAAATCCACTAATATTAATAGACTAAAGTTCATGCCTTGAATTCCCTTGGCTTATTTATGAGATTTGATCCTTTATTAATCTATTGGGATATAATGGGAGTCCTTTATAGGCTCTTTAATGCTACATTAGTGGTGGAGTGGCTCGAGAATAAACTAGATAGTCTTGTCCTTTTAGTAGATGGTTGCCAATTTAATGTGATTTATCTGTGGGATATTTGAGTTGTAACTTCTGTGGATCCGTACGATAATCAAAGTAACAACCACAACGATTTATGAAAAAATGCTAAGGCGACTTTGTGCATATTTATTTTTTAAATGGAAGCCTTAGGATCGCTTGAAACCTTTGGTTTTTTTTTTTTTTTGTTGTGGCAACCCCTTTGGGTAAATCCCCCTCTTATAAATGCTATAATATTGTTGTATATAAAAATATAAAAGGTTGAGATGGGATTCATATTTCAGACCTTAGGGAGGAGGTTTCTTGGGAAGTTATAAGACATGGTTGGTAATATTAGTCATGGGTTGACTAGTGGCTTTTAATGGATGGTTATATAATTAAATCAACTAGAAAAATAAGTACAAGCCCATACCCTTTTGGGAAAAAACTACAAGAAATAAAATGAGAAAAAACTAACAGGGAAGAATGGGTTGCACTGGTAGGACTGCACACCCACAATCCCCAACTACTGAATGGAATGAGGGTAGAGAGGGGGCTAGACTAGAAAAAGGGCAGATAGAGTTTTACAGGGGGAACCCATCCATGCAAAGAAGAGCAGTGGATATGTGCATCTCTTAGTGAAGAGGAGAGGATAGTAGACAACTCCTGGAGAAAATATGTAGAAGAAGTGGAGAGGAAAAGTCTTCTTTGGTATTGCGAAAGGAAGAAAGAAGAAAACAAAGGTTGGAGGAAATGAGGTGCTCATTTATATGGTTACTGGGTGGATATAAGGGATCTCTGGACTCCTAGTGGTATTGAAGCTATGAGAAGCTCTTTGAAACACCCTTCCTCAAGCTCTGAAATCTGGCTCAGGGGCGATAACTATAATACAAATAGGCTACAACTTGTCTAAGGTTGGGTGGAGAGTTATAGTCCTAATCTCAGTTTCTTGGTACTTCATTATAAAATAAGTGTTTCTATGCCTTGGGTTCGTGTGAATGCTATATATGTATGTTATAGTGTAGTTTAATTTCCTTTTGAGTATTATGAATATGTTTAAGGTGAGTTCATTACCTATATTAATGATGAGGAATGGTTGATTCTCTCATGTTTTACATGTAAATGTGATGGTTTATGAATAGCTAGTAATGATAAGGGATGAGGAATTCCGGTGTGAATTAAGAAACACTGATCTATGTGCTTGGATCTAGGAATGCTGATTTCCTATGTCATTTTAGTATAACATTCGAGCTAATGGATAGAAGATGTTAGATTCATAAATATATTAATGTCTGAGTTAGAAGCATGTATGTATTGCTTGAATAATATGAGCAAACCTCTATGCCATTGTTGTAATGTACCTCATTTCAACAATACACATACACACTCACACACACACACACATATAATCACTGTAATGTTTATATATCCACATATGTCTCCTTTGTAAATGATATATCTTGTATTAACATGCATATTTCTAAGTTAATACTAGAAACCTTTCCAATACAATATTGTTACTTTCTCTAAATTCCTTTTCATAAGATTACATAAATTTTCTTTTTCTTTTTTGTTTAAATTATTTTATCCCATATCTCTTCACTATTAAGTGTTTTAGACTACAAAGGAAATACTAAAATTTCATGTTTAGATTTTCTCTTCCTCCTAAATTATATTGTTTTCCCTAAGTTTAGTTTTCAATCCGCACATTTAAGTATCCTTATCTATAAACCCCTCATGGATGTGTAATATACTTTTTATTTAATAAAAAAGTGAATTAAATACATTAAGAAAAATATATGGTTTATTATCCATCATTATGTTATATTTATATATTTATATTTCAATAGACTTGCAACGCCTCCTACCAAATTTAACCAAATTCATAATATTTCCAAGGTAAACATGAGATGAGTGTCACTATGACATGACTTGACCTCCAAGTTCCAGTTAAGGAAGTTAGACCTACAAATTGAACACTTATTGACATCATACAAAGACTACAAATCACTCGGGACCTGAAAAACCTCCCCAGGTGATCAATCCCTAAGCCGGAACTCTTTTCTCTAAACTAACACCCTAACTGCGCGCACAAGAAGGAAAGAGTGTGGTTATGAGGCCCCAACCACATGCACAACCCTACTTCCATGCAGTTATGACCTAAATCCTTACGTTTAGTGCCAACGATTCCGAGATTTGAGCCACTTTTTCAGGCTAGCCTCCAGACCACTGCCCAAAACTATTTGTAACTTTCCAAAATCATAAAAAAGATGATAAAGATGCTAACCATTCAAATTCAAGCAAGAAATTGACGTAGACATGCCTAATCCATGATAAAAATTTTGTAAAACATATGGAAAACATGTAAGCTATACGTCATGAATGCATATATGATCATAAACTGATAATCTTCACTCGAGAATCACTAAGAAGGCTCTAAGACTTCTTTAGCTAGCTTTGATAACACTTGTTAGTCCATGCATTCTTAACCATTCAATAACTTATCAAGACATGTCAAGATCCATAGATAGATTACATCATATAACTAATAATATAAAAAACATATAAACATAATGAAAATGATGGAAAATGAACCTTGGTATCACCAACATAATCACTATAAATACTCATAGATATCAATAGGAAAATAGCTCTTATTAACATATGAAAATTCCAACCAAGTCAATGACTTCCACGTACCAACCAACCATATATTGGGATGAAACAAATCTCTCTTTCAGCCAATCACCCTCACGCCATATTCCAAGCATGAATGTGGGATCTCATGGAATAAACAAAAACAAAACAAATTAGGCTTCCAGAGGCCAAACCACCTCGACCCTCGACCACAATGATTCCACCTCTATGGCCCATAAATCACTAACATCAACTAGATCAGTCTCTACCCAAGATTTTCAGGGCTCCAGGAACTAGTAACTCAACCCACAACCTTCTAGGGCTATAGAGTGTTTGTTCCAACCACGACTCTAGGGACTAGTAACTGAACCCACCAAGGGATCTAGAGATTTTGTCCCAGTCTACAACTTCAGGAACTAGTAACTCAACCCTAACTGTTCTAGGGCTTCTATAACATCTATTCCAACCCACAACCATAGGGAACTTGAGCACCAATAAAAAATACAAGTGGAAAACCCACAACACCATGGATATCCAAGAAACGGAAAGGAAAGGATAAAACCACTATCAATACTAATAAATATCCACGCCAATGAAAACACATAACTAAGGAATAACATGCATATACTATGCATGCAAAAATCGGCAAGGAAATCGCACATGCAATATGTTACCTGCAAAGTATCCCTGTTGTAGCTTTTGATCCAACTTTTCCCTTGCACTTCTCTGCTTTCCTTTGCCTTCTTTCTCCAAATCCAAGTGAATTCTAGAGTGCTCCAAGCATGCTCTAAGAATCTTCTAAGTGTGCAAGAGTATGAGAGAATGAGAATGTGATAGAATGAACTAGAGCTCCACCAAAAAATTGTCAAAAACTAAACCAACAAAATCTCAACTCACAAACGCTGTGAAATGATCCTCTGACGCCTTTTTATCATTTATGCCTCCATTTTCTTCATTTTCCTTCATTTTGCCTCTAATTTCCCTTACATGCAGATTTGTGTCTCTTCACCTTCCTTTTCTCCTATCTCCTTTATTTTCATAATTTAAATGCCAATTATTTCCTCTTTGCCTTTGCTGATTTACATAGCCATAATTAATCATAGGTGACGTGCACTATAATGTTTTTCCCATCATTCAACTTGGAATATGTATTTGATGACCTTGGTCTGATTTTATTTACATAGAAAATAAACCAGGGGTTGTTACAATCCCCTCAACCTTGGGGGAACATCGTCCTTGTTTTCAATGATGCTTATAACTAGCTGTTGTAGTCGCTACAACAACACCCAAAATTTTGGGTCCCTCTCTACTCGCCTCAAGCCATTAAGGTTATGCTCTAGTTGTTGATTGGTTAATCTCCCCATGACTTGTTCTTACCGTACCATTGCATTAGGGTTTTGGATCTTTGATTTATTTCCCATGACTTCAAAGATTATCCCTATGTAATATTCCTTTCAATCAATGGTGGCATCATGTGTGGGAAAACAAGACATCAATCTGGATTTCGTTACGCTGGCCATACTAGGGTTTGGCAGAAACCCTAATTTGGAAAAAGAGTGACCCCCTTCCTATTTTAACCTAATTTTCATGCCTCTAGGGGTGCATTCTCATCGGCATCATAGGACATCATGGTGAAATTCATTGCAAAACATGTTCCCCTAGGTTCTTGGTTTATCCTACACTTTAACATGTACATTAGGGTTTACGAGAATTATGTATTCCCCTTGCATCCTTATAAACCTAGACATATGTTAATGAGGGTCCAACCCTACTTTAAATTAATCCTCCTTCTCTAGGGTGTTTATCATATTCACCTTTTCATCTTATTTCGAAGCATGACCACATCAGTAGCATTAAGGTTTATGGGAATAACTTTTGTTGTTGAATTCACCTCACCATCATCCTCATCCCTTCCAAATTATTTAGGGTTGATGTATTGTTGTCCTCATCGTGGGCATCCTTGAAGCCCTAACTAGTTAAAATGAGGGTCACCGTCATGTTTCTGCCTCATCCTTATGCCCCCATGTGTGCACTCCCATTAGCATCGCTTCTCACTAGCTTTGCATCATTACAAGGACCCCTTGACATGTTAACACCACCTTGGATGTTAGGTTAATGCATGTGTTTGGAACTAAAAAAAACTTGTGTAAGAAGACCGAAAGCCAAAGCATGACATTTTCGAAAGAGAAATGAGCACACATTGATGCATCCTAGGCTTTGGTTTCTGGTGAGTTGTAAAGCATTCTTATTATATATATCATGTAATTAACACATGTATTATTGTGCTATGTAGGGCAAGAGAGACAACACCTTTTATCTTGTACCAAAGCATAGTCAAAGGGTCATAACTCCTATATGAACAAAGACTATATCTTAATGCCAGATATGGAAAGCAAACTTTTGATAATTGACACTAATGCATGCCATTATAGATGTGTTAGGGAGTTTTTGAGAATAAAGAATTTTTTTTTTTTTAAATATCTCCAAACAGGTACAAAGGATTGCTACCCCTTCGCAGTCGCACTACAGAAACCTGACCTTTCATTCTTTATGGCAGTCTCATGTTGCAGGCATCACCTTTATCCAAATCCCTCTCAAATCACATATTGTGCCATCGTAAGCACCATCTCACACTCAAATTATGCACAAGGTATAAATGGAACCATGAAGTGTCTGATGTTAGAATGATATGAGGTCACATCATTATTTAAACAAAGCCTCCTTGGATGCATAACAATGAATCATATAAGGCTCATCTAATACAATCAACGAATTCATGAAGTCCTTGCGCAGACATTAGCGCTATATATACACCATTCGAGCCTGTGAAAGGAAGTTCCATGCAAAGAGCTTGTGAATGTGTGTGTTCACATCACAAAAGTGATGTGGCAAACCCATGTATCATGGTCCTATGGTAATTCGGTGGAAGATCGTTGAATTGATATGCATTCTATCCATTCGAGTGGTATACGTGTATGCAGTTATGATAAACACAAAAGGTTGAGACAAAAAGATTCTTAGTCACACTATAATTTTAAAAACAAAAGGAATAATCGCCATGAAATTACCATGTGTTCATAGTGCTGGAAACATTTTTTAAGCATACACTATGTAATCAACAAATCCGATATAGGGATCTTCGCTTGAGCTTGTTGAAATTCCATGAGCTCATCTCAGATGCATATCAAATTACAGGGTGATGAGATTCATCCATTTAAAATATCTAAAGACCATGGCTGACACTAATACCCATCATGAATAATGGAGAGGGATCCAAACGTGTTAAAACTCATTGCAATAACCTAAAGGGAACGAAAATTATAGCTTAATGCTAAACTCACAACTGAGCCTCAAGTTGTTGTTTGGGGAGTAACACCAAAGCTGACAGGTGACATCTGCGTTGCCCATTTTAGCCCAAAATATTGGATGTAGATGTAGTTCCCTTCATAAGGTATTAAGTTGACTCCTCCACTTCAGATTGAAGGATGACAGTCCATGGTTTTAGGCACTTGCCATAATCATTCAAGATCAATGTAGCTGAATGCATGTTTTCTACATTACCATGTTCAATGGACATGTTACATCAATCTCTACAGGTGAATGCTATATCGTTTTAAAGAGTTGAGGATGGGTGTAAGTGAAAACTCCCGATTGCAAGTCACCCACACAACGTAGTTCTACACATAGGTCGTAGAGTCACAACCTGGACTTCTAACTGAAAGCAACACCTATATAAGTGTTGCGATTGTGTGATCTCCATAGGTCGCAATTCCTCCTAGGTAGTAGAGTCACACTACATGGCCTCAAAAAATTAGAAGATAACGTGAGAATTGATTCAAGTGTGACCAATCATAGAGTCATGTCAAAGAGCTATGGAAGCAACTAAATGATGCGACCTGTGCTATTTTGTGACTGGGCAACCTCCAGCAGGTCACACTTCCACCTAGGTTGTTGGGTCGCATTGAAAACACCTCAACCGAGCTTCCAGGGAGGGAGACCAACCCTCTGTTACGACTATGAAACTTTCAACGAGTTGCACTCCCACCAAGGTCATGAGTTCACATTCTTAGGCCTCATGAAAAGTAACGAGAATATGTGACCTTCATGCTCCGCAACCATGTGACCCATACCTATGTTCTAAAGCCCATAAGTCACAACAAAAGTCCATTAGATCTATGTTATGATGTGACCACATGACCCTCGTACCATTGAAATCTGACTTGGTTGCTTGGAACTAAAAATTACTATGGGTCCTTCTTCCAGTGAAGCATCAATGTAGCATGCTTGCTGAGGATGCCATCAGGAAAACTATTAAAGAACATGAACCAAATATGGAAAGGAACAATGAGGTGAAACATGAAGGGAAAGTTGTTGAAGCCTAAAACCAATATTCTCAACATAGTTCTCTTGATCACTTGTAATAAGTGTTCAGTGGGATGTTTGTATAAATGCATACAAGTTTGTTTATGCCTGGAAGTTTTCTTCATTCAAAGAAGTTTGAGATTTGTTTTCTCTTCCTCATAAGGAGAAGTTGTAACTATGGTTGTTTGTCAATTATTATCGCGCGCTTGAGGTCTGAGATTTACTTGGAGTTGTAATTGGCAAGTGATGGATTTATCACTGTTTATGGCAATGGTGTAATAACTGATATGAAGAAATCTTGATATGCAATCAAGGTTGGTCTGTCCCAAATGCTTAGGGGGGGTGATCACGGATATGGTCAATACTGAACAGACTAAAATAGTTGAAGAATATGGGGCTACTGCTGTGATGACATTGAAACAGGTGCATACTGATATTATATCTCAAGGATAAGTGGCTCGATGAATGATATTGGGATTATTAAGGAAATTAAGCATGACGTGACCATCCCTGTCTTGGCCTAGGCTAGACCAGGTTACTTTGTTGAAGCCAAATTTATAGAGGCCATCGGTATTGGTGACATTGATGAGAGTGAAGTACCACTATTGCATATGACATGCACCATATCGACAAAAATAATTTCCCTACACCTTTTGTTCTGTGGTTTCTGAAACTTTGGTGAGGCTCTAAGAAAGATTGTTGAAGGAGCTACTATGATAAGGACCAAAGGAGAAGCTAGTACTAGTAATGTTATTGAAGCAATGAGACATGTAATGTTTAGGCCTGTTCAAAAGTGGCGATCCATCTTATCAGGCCAAAGAAGTTGTGCGGGTTGTAACTCACTATAATGACTCCCACGTTCTGGATGACATTCCAGAGCATTGTTCCATAAGGGTCAATTTAGAATGCCATTGTTAGATGAAGAAATGTGCAAAGTTGAGTGGAGGAATTCAAGAAATCAGTCAAATAAGGCTTTGAAAAGGGACTAAATTGAAGCTTTTGGATACTTCCCAGGTTTTATTGTTGAGGCCCAATGGATATCCAAGCCCCACAACCAGTTAAACTACACAATAATGGAGCTACATTCAACACCCATTCCACAGTAGGCCTATGGGAAAAAAATTATTGAAGAAGCGCAGGGAGACTATAAAGCTACTCTGTCTAAAAACATAGTGGCACAACAATTGGCAACACATGGGTATAAATTAGTTATTTATTAATTTCATTCTTTCAATTAGTTGACTGTATTTCTAGTGTTTTTAAAGTTATGTCTAACCAATGTTATTCACCTGCAGGCAGAAGGAAGGAAGCAATATGTTGGATTAGGGTTTCCTTCAGCAAGAAAGATGGTCCCTTACAAGTTCCAAGAACCTTTCAATAAACTCAAAGGCACATCACCAAAATATGGATGAATGCAAGTGAGGCATAGTGGCAAGAAAATAAGCTTGTCCTAGGATTGAGCATCTGCATCGTTGCAACATATGGGCAACAAGTGTCCTAGGGTTTCCAAGAAACACCCACATCCTCCTCCTCTCTCTCCTTCACCGTAATGTAAATGTCACCCACCATAATGTCAAAGATATGTTAGCACTGATTTGAGCATGTAACAATCATTTGGCTTGAGAAAGAAGTGTAGGTTTTAACCCCGTACAGAAATTATCTGCATACGAATTCTAAAACAGAGAAAATAAACAATGCAAGAACATAACACATAAAACACATATACACAGATATTTTCCCCTGGAGCCCAAAACCGAGACTACCAGCTTGATTTTTCATTATTTTCCTTTCAATGCTACAATACATATTTATACATGCCAAAGCATCCAAAACCATGGACCGAAAATAGATTTTGTCAATGCATCTACAGTATTCTTCAAAGTGTCCACCTTTACCAGCAACACCTTTTTGTCTTTTATCATATTCCTCACAAAGTGATACTGAACATCAATGTGCTTTGTCTTTGAATGATGTGAAGGGTTCTTTGCTAAGAAAATTGCACTTTGGCTATCACAGTTTATCCTTATATCTCCCTGTATTAACACCATACTTGAACACAATCTCTGCAACCAAACTGCTTCCTTGCTTGCATGAGTGGCTACCATGTATTTTGCCTCTGTAGTTGATAGTGCCACTACAGATTGTTTCTTACTCATCCAACTGACTACACCTCCAAATAGGTTAAACACATACCCACTTGTAGATCTTCTCTGATCCAGATCTCCAGCCCAGTGTGCATCAACAAAGACACGAATATCCAACACTTTCTCCAATCCTGGTCTTCCTTGGTAGCATAAACCATAATCACTAGCGCCACGCAAATACCTCAAAACTCACTTCACTGCTGTCCAGTGCTCCTTCCCTGGTTTTGACATAAACCTGCTCAATACTTCTACTACATTTGCAATGTCTGGTCTAGTACAAACCATTGCATACATCAGGCTAACAACTGCACTTGCATATGGAACATGGGACATGTCCTCTTCCTCTTCTTGTGTCTTGAGACACTATTCAGCAGATAACCTCGGACCTACAGGAATAAGAACCTTCACCGGTTTACTATCCTGCATATTAAACCTTTGTAGTATTGTCTCGACATACTTCCTCTAGTCTAACTAGAGCTTCCTCTTTGTCCGGTCTCTTTTAATTTCCATGCCCAAAATATAGTTTGCAGCACCAATATCTTTCATGTGGAATTTGGAGGACAATTGGGTTTTCAAATCCTGGATAATTTCTTTGTCATTTCCAACCAGCAACATATCATCCACATACAAGACCAGATAAATAA
>APFE030225130.1:136817-179309 GCA_000404065.3 Pinus taeda | reverse complement strand
TTTTGTGCAAAGATACCATTTCATCAACCATGGCCTCTTTCCAGAGTTTTCCATCCTCTGAATCTACTACTTCCTTCACAGTTCTGGGATCATCAGCAGTAACAAATAAATCAAAATTTGAACAAAAAGCATATGGACTATACCATTCTCGTTGCCTTCTTTCTCGAACTGATCTTCTCACACCCGGAGTTTGTGGATCTTCATCTTCTGATTCCTCCTCTGCTGTAGAGTCTGATTCTTCCTCCTTAAGCTCCAACTCTATCTCCCCATGTTCCTTTGGTTGGACTTCATGTTTAATAACATCTTTCACCTCTCTGAACACCACATCTCGACTGTATACAACCTTCCTTGTTACTGGGTTCCAAAGCTTATAACCCTTTAAACCATCCTTATACCCAATAAAGATGCACTTTTTCAAATTTACTATCCAACTTGGTTCTTTTCTCCTTTGGAACATGTACATATGCATCACATCCAAACACCCTCAAATGTGAAAGAGAGGGTTTCTTACTAGTCCATATCTCTTGTGGAGTCTTATCCTCCAACACTGATGAAGGTGATCTGTTGACCAAGTAACATGCTGTCTCCACCACCTCTGGCCAAAATTCTTGTCCTAGCTCAACACCACTGAGCATGCTTCTTGCCCTTTCCATCAACATCTTCTTCATTCTTTCTGCAACTCCATTTTGCTCAGGTGTGTATGGAGTAGTCTTCTGCCATGCTATACCACACTTCTTACAAAATTCTTCAAATTCTTTGCTACAAAACTCTCCCCTGTTATTTGTCCTCAACACCTTTATCTTCTTCTCTGTCTGGTTTTCCACTAGAGCCTTAAATTCTTTAAACCTGTCAAAGACTTCATATTTCCTATTAAGGAAACATACCCATGTATTCCTTGAGAAGTCATCTATAAATGATACATAGTACACAAAATTACCCAGTGATGGAACCGTCATAGGTCCAAACACATCACTGTGCGCAAGTTCTAATATATGTTTCGCCCTCTTACCACCAGAGGGGAAACTCACCTGATTCTGCTTCCCATATACCCAATTTTCACAGAAATCAAAATCAAGAGAGCTATTACTCATACCTATTACCGTACATTTACCATGAAGTATTCGAAGGCCCTTCTCTCCAATATGTCCAAGCCTTTGATGCCACAACATGGTCTTCTCTCCAGAGACCACTAGATTATTTGCTCCACTTTCAGGAACCACAGAACTGTTGCACCCATCAATAATAGTGCTACCTTGCAGCTTGTACAGGGTTCCAATCCGAACTCCCCGCATCAATACCAGTTCTCCCCGAACCATTTTGTAGGCATCCTTCTCGAACACTGCTTTTACACTTGCATCATCCAGCTTGCTTATGGAAATCATATTTCTGGCCAATGCAGGAATATGCAGAGCATCCGGAAGTGTTCTAACCCTTCTAGCTTGCAACTTTAAATTTACTTTTCCATGACCAACGATTCTAGCCTTCCTATCGTCCCCCAAGAAGACATCACCACCATCATATTTCTTATACTTGCAAAACCACTCTCTATGGGGAGTGAAGTGAAAAGATGCACCTGAGTCAATCAACCATGCCTCATGATCTACATGTGTACTTGAAGAAGCCTAGTACACATCCCCACCTTCATTTGAGGTGGTTTTCGCCTCTACAAAAGGAGAATCATTAGAGCCCTCTCCTTTTTAAAGATCTTTAGATTTACAATCCCTTTTGTAATGCCCTTCCTTTTCGAATTCCCAACACACCACCTCTACAGGTTTTCCTGAAGATTTAGATCTCCCACTCGATGACTTATTTTTTTTCTATTATGGGACCGTCCTCGTACAAACAAGGCATCATCATTCTGGCTCTCCATATTTTTTCGTCTCATCTCCTCCGTCAGCAAGGATGAGACTATTTCATCAAATTGCAAGGTAGTTGCATTGTTACCTATTGGAATAACCAAACTATCCCATGAATCTGGTAGAGAACACAACAAACTGATGCACTTATCTTCATCTGAAATTTTAATATCAATAGATAATAACCGACTTACCACAGTATTAAATGTGTTTAGATGTTCTGTCACCGAGTGTCCATCTTTCATCCTCAGGTTATACAACTTTTTCTGTAGGAACAATTTATTCACGAAAGACATAGATTGGTACAAAGTCCCTAATTTGTCCCACAAAGCCCTCACCATAGCTTCCTCTGATACATTCAACAATACTGAATCTGAGACACACAATCGTATTGTGCTCTTAGCCTTTCGATCCAACTTCTTCCATTCTTCATTAGACACTCCCGTTGGTTTAGTACTTGGATCTACAGTGACCCACTGATCTTTATCCACCAACAAATCCTCCATCTTGAGTTTCCATAACTCAAAACTCTGACCATTAAATTTCTCGATCTCTATCTTTCCATTGCATGCCATCTTCTTTCTCCACTAGAATTGATCTCGCAAATCTCCCATTGAATAGGGTCTACCACAGGCCCGATTGAAACCCCTCAGCAACAAAGGCGTCCCCTTGAAGCCAAAACAACTCTAATACCAAATGTAGGTTTTAACCCCATATAGAAATTACTTGCATACGAATTCTAAAACATAGAAAATAAACAATGCGAGAACATAACACATAAAACACATATACACAGATATTTCCCTTAGATCCCAAAACTGGGACTACCAGCTTGATTTTTCATTATTTTCCTTTTAATATTACAATGCATATTTATACATGCCAAAGCATCCAATACCATGGACCAAAAACCATCGCGTCCAAAACCATGGACCAAAAACCATTGTGTCCAAAACCATGTGCAAAAATCATGCACAAAACCATAAGTAGGTCTGCCCAACCTAATATAGGGTCCAAAAACAAAATTTCCTAGGGCGCTGTCCCGGACCCCATAGAGGGGGGCTACCCGTACCCCTCAAACCCCCTGTGACCCCCCTGCTACGCAATCGGCGCAGTGAAGGGGGGGGGGGGGGGGCAGTTAACTATGTGGGCTAGTCGTGAAAAGAATATAACACAACTCGACAAGAAGTGCATAAGCTCAAGAGTCATGAGGGTAGCTGAAAGGGCATGAGGGGAGGTCAAGCATCACGGTAGGTGAACAATCACCTTATCTCCATAAATTTTCCATCATGCCTCATTGAGAAGGGGGGGGGGGGGGAAATTAGCACTTGAGTTGATGCTAGGATTAGATAGTTGATTGATGCTTGAGAGCTAGAGGCACTCAACTTTTGGCAACTAGTAGAGTGGAGCTGTAGTGAGGCTAGGGTTTTGCACTAGCCAATGGTATAAGAAACTCATGTTCCACTATTGGGTTTTGACCAATTGCAAGATATGTACTTGAATTTGCAACAACATTAATAAGATGTTATTCATGTTTGGCACTGACTCCAATGCTTACTCATGATGGTTGTATTGGTTGTTTGGTATTTTCACTGTATTTGTATGTGTGATTGCATATATGTAATATGTTATGGACTGATTCATAGTTGTTACAATTAACTTCTGGCATGTTCTTGTTTATGCATGTCTGATTGGGTTTTGGCTCATTGATCCCTCTCATGGCATACCTCTTTTTGTTGCTATTGAGACTTGTTTGTACCTCTTTCTGCAGTTTGTCAATCTTGGGCTAATTTTATCTCATTGTTTGGGCATTTTGTTCTTGTCCCCACTATGCCACCTTCTCATTTGATAACAAAGATTAGAAACATTCATGGTGGTAGTTGGGCCCACATACCAGATGGGGCTTCTATCCCAAACAATGTGAGGTCTAATTGGGACTTCACACTGGGGAGGACCCTTGATTGTTGGCAGTACATTTCATCCCGTCAACCAATTGACGCTAGAAGGAGTGCTAGATGACATGCTGAGCCCTTGGAGCGTGAAGTTAGTCTCATATCTATGAATGGATCTATCCCAAATCTTACTCTTGGGGTGTTTATCTAATTTATCTATTTGTCAATGTTCAATCCCTAGTAAGCATATGCATCACTTGTCTCGGTTAAAGTTTGATGGCGAGGATGTAATATCCATAACCAAGCACATTTTCAATTTCCTTAAGTTTTGTGAACTTTACGAAATCAATGAATAAGAGTTTCTTTTGTGTGCTTTTCTCTCTCACCCTTGAAGATCGTGTCAAGTGATGGTGCTGCACATTGTCGACAACTTCCATCCATTCATTAGAGCAACTCATTGGTAAGATCCAACAAGCGTTTCACAGGTACGATTATCAAGATGTGTTTAGAAGTATAAATGAGCTTAGGATGAAACCTAGGGAATCTTTAGAGGATTTTTCTGCTAGATTTGTTCATATTTGATTTGAATTTCCTAAAGGAGATGTCGACTAGTTGTATCTGAGTGGAAATTTTCAATGGTTGGTTCTTGTTTCTCTGCAACACCTTCAATTTGAAACAAATCTCAATTCTTATGAGTATCATGATAATATGAAAGTTATAAGTTGTCCATATCTTATGCCTAATCTTATGTTTCCTATCTCTCTGAGTCAGGAACAACCTTAGGCCTCCGAGGAGGAAATTACTGCTAGTGATATTTCTCATCCTCCTCTTGATTTGTTACATAATGAAATTTTGGTTGTAAATGATTTAGATGATGGAAAGTGCTTTCAGAGAGATGAATCAATTGTCTTGCTTCAGAAGCTCTCATACATCCTTTTGAATTTGAATTTGAAAATTATGTTATGCAATATCTCTCCCTATTGATGAAACCCAACTTAAGCCCATTAAACATATGCCTAGGTCTATCCTTGGATTTCATTCACTTTTCAATAATGACTCGGGTCTTGTCTCAGATAAAGTTGACTGGCCTATCAAATCCTCAGGCCATGGCATGCATGAAAATCCATTTCTCCCTTTGGCTGACACTAATGTGTAGTATGTGATTCATGGTTTGATTGGTGCCCCTTTATCTAACCCTTTTCATCCATTATACCTTGATTTATTTCATGCATCTACTACACCAACAATTTCTACAAATGAGTCACATCTTTATCTTGCTTTTGTTGGTTGTAATCATGTACACGGGGGTGATGTTTCATAGTCGCAATATGAGGATATTGGATCTTTTGTTCCTAACCCCTTCCATCCACAGTCTTTAACAGGTGAAGAAGAAGGCCTTACATTTCAGCCAATACAAGGCAATTTTTTCATTGATTCCTCTTCAGTTTCAATCCAAGAAGAACCTTATATGCCAGATACCCAACTTGATCGAACTGATGGATTCAACGATTTTTGATCTATCAAGGTCATATTTTCCCATACCTCTAATGGTTGTCATTCGTATCTAGCTATTGAACTTACGAAGCCACCAAAAATTTAAGATGCACCTTATGAAAGTTCAGGTATTCATAAAGAATTTGAGGCACTTCAGTTTTTGTTGATGGTTATGTCAAGTTTTCATGATCTCGATGAAACACCTCAACCAAGTCAAATTAGGGTTTTTGAAATTAGGGTTTATGAACACCATTCTCCTCTCGGCATCATCTTGATGGATGCAAGCTCGCCTCTGAAAGCCCCTGACATGAGTGAAGTTTCTCTGAGTGCATTTTTCCATCCTCTATCAACTGACATGCATCAACCTCTATACCCTAATTTGTTTGCTAAAGAAGGTACATTGACCATTATCTCAAATATTTTCGATTGTTTCCCAGCTGACATAGTTTGTGAACAAATATAAGCAGATGATGTCTTACAATCCCCTATATGAGAAGGTACCAATCACCTAACCTCTCTTATGCCTGAGACTCTTCCAGTTGATTCAATTCATTCGTGGGAATCTACGGAATCTGATCTGCTGAACTGCTAATCTATTAATAATCAGACATCTAATCCAACCAACAATATTTTCATTGGCAATTTTCCTGTCATAGCTAATGATGACCATATGCATTCACCTGTTAATATTGCGAAACTACCAATATTTGATGGCTTATTGTTCGAAGGTTCAGAGATTTGTTAGGACAACAAGGCACTTCAGATTCCATTGATGGTTATTTCAGGTCCTCACGCCCTCGACGAAATCCATGGACATATTCAAACTAGATTTTCCGAGATTAGAGTTTCCATACTTGAGTCCTCCTATTTCTCAGTTACACCTGGAAAAAACACCTCTTTTCAAAGTCATTAAGTTGATCATCCTCAATATCATGATAGGGTTGTTGATTGGATTGAAGTATCTTATCCAGTGGATTCCTCTACTAGAAGGCAGCATCTTGCCTCGCTTACATTGGATTCAGGGTTAACCATGAATGGATGTATGTTATGGTTGGATGATTATAGATTTCAAGTTTGTTTTTCTGTTTACCAGGATTGGATTTCAGTTTGGCTTGAACGGTCTTTTCTGGCACATTTTCCCGTAAGTAGACATGGATTTCTTGTTGTTGTGCATGTTTCACAGGTGAGCATTTTGGTTTTTACACAATTCTTTTTATAGATTCTAATTGTTGACATCTTTGTTTTCATAGGTCGGGAACTGCTATAGTGGTTGCATTGGAAGTTTGATTTCATGTGACCCAACCTCCTCTCTCATTAAATTAGGAATTAGGGTTTAGGCTAGTTAGGTTTTAGGTTTTTCTTATTTATTTATTTATTAAGGTTTTCTCCTTAGCATTTCCTTTATGTTTTAAATTTGTTATTTTTTGTTTCCTTACTGTAGGTAGTTTATTTTCCTTCATTTTGATGTTCCTTGCATTGCTCGTTGCTTCATAATGTGCTAAAATATTTGCATGGGTCTTTTATCTGCAATTAGATTATCTCTTCCATAACACAACATTGCATTGCATCACAAGCCATACATGTTGCATTACATCATGCATTTTTCTTCCGACATAGAACACACTCGTTGTTGACCTAGCGTAGCATTTTCCTCTATGGTGCATGCCATTGTGTGAGCCTTCATGAACCTAGAGCCTTGATCCTTGATATTATAACTAGCTTTCTCACACTTGTTTGCACATAATTAAACCTTAAAGGGATTGCTTTGACCTCATGGCACATGTTGAAACCTTGAGACTCCATTGTCACCTTGCCCTAATATCAAAACCCTAACCTAATGATTGTGTGTGAGTGTGATGTTACTCCAAGAAGTAGCTTCTCTTAGAACCAGTAATCAAAGTTACATCCTGGACATCTTTCCTACGAGTCTAACTTATTAGCAAGGAAAACACAATTATATTTCTTGTGGGGAACCCTAATTAGTTTGGATGACCTACACCCATAACTTGAACCTGGTGCTCATCATGGTCTTAAGTATTTCAATGACTTGTTTTCGTTGTTCGCTTTTCAACTAGAGATGCGATGTGAAAGCTTGGCATGAGGATAAACCAAAACCATAATATTTTTTAGTTTATGTCATAAAGGAAACAAACTCTCTTTCCTGTAAATTAATTCAAGATCCCTCATCTACCCTGGGACAATGAATGACCAATAATAAGTGCTAGTGTGCACATGAAAGAAGCAAAATTAATAAAGGGTAAATGATCGAAAAAGGCTTCCTGCGCAGAGAGGTATTGCAACGAATTCGTCGGGGTACTTACCAGGGTCGTTGGCAGTGAAGCAATGTTTGTGATTTCTTGAAGTAAATCTACCAAGGTACCGTTCAATCTTGTTGGCAGCAGAGCAACACTAGAAACCTATTTTAAAACTCTGGATACAATAAGTCCTCTACTTTATTTTATTCGTCATCATTAACTACTGGTATGCATGAACTTCTAATTGGGTATTTACTGACTAGTAGGGCCTAACTGAGACACAAAGGGAAGACATATGTGTAAAGGTCAATGGTAAATCAAGAGGTACCCATAGTGACTGTTCAATATTCCCTTGCATCATTATCCAGACTCAAACTATTATAGGGATGTTGACATAGATACTAGATTCTACCAATGGTTCACCAAGTGTTGTATCCGCTACAACAACACCCAAAATTCCAAAATTTTGGGTCCCCCTTTGCTCGCTTCAAGCCACTACGTTTATCTCCAGTTGTTGATTGGTTAATATCCCCATGACTTATTCTTACCTTACCATTGCATTAGGGTTTTGGAGGTTTGATTTCTTTCCCATGACTTTAGAGATTATCCCTAATTAATATGCCTTTCAATATGGTGGCACCATGTGTGGGCAGACAAGGCTCTAATATGTTTTTCATTATGCTAACCATACTATGGTTTTGGAGAAACCCTAATTTGGAAAAAGAGTGATCCCCTTCCTATTTTAACCTAATTTGTATGCCCTAGGGGTGAATTCTCATCGACATCACATGACATCATGGTGAAATTCATTGTTGAACATGTTCCCCTAGGTTCTTGGTTGATCCTACACCTCAACATGTACATTAAGGTTTTCGAGAATTATGTATTCCCCTTGCATCCTTGTAACCCTAGATGCATGTGATTGAGGGTCCAACCATGCTTTAAACTAATCCTCCTTCCCTAGGGTGTTTATTATCTTCGCCTCTTTCATCTCATCTTGAAGCATGACCACATTAGTAGCAGTAGGGTTAATGGGAATACCTTTTGTTGATAACTTCCTCTCACCGTCATTCTCATCCCTTCCAAATTCATTAGGGTTGATGTATTGTTTTCCTCATCGTGCGCATCCTCGAAGCCCTAGTTGGTTAGAATGAGGGTCACCATCATGCTTCTTCCTCACCCTTATGGCCCCATGTGTGCACCCCCATTAGCATCGATTCTTACTATCTTTGCATCATTACAAGGACCCCTTGACATGTTAACACCACCTTGGACATTAGGTTAATTCATGTGTTTAGAACTAAACAAACTTGTGTAAGAGGACCGAAATCCAAAGCATGACATTTTCAAAAGAGCATTGAGCACACATTACAACACCCTATATATATATATATATATATATATATATATATATAATGTAATTAACATGTGTATTATCGTGCTATATAGGGAAAGGGAGACAACACCTTCTATTTTATACCAAAGCATAGCCAAAGGGTCACAACTCCTATATGCACGAAGACTATATCTTAATGCTAGATATGTGAAGAAACCTTTTGATAATTGAAGCTAATGCCTTCCATTATAGACGTGTTAGGGAGGTTATGATCATAAAGAAAAATTTTTTTAAACACATCTCCAAACAGGTACAAAGGAGTGCTACCCCTTTGCAGTCGCACTATGGAAACATGCCCTTTCATTCTTTATGGAAGTGTCATGTTGCAGGAATCACCTTTTTCCAAAGCCCTCTCAAAGTGCATATGGTGCCAATGTAAGGACCATCTCACACTCAAATTAGGAACAAGGTATAAATGGAACCATGAAGGGCCTGATTTCAGAATGATATGAGGTTGCATCAGGATTTAAACAAAGCCTCCTTGGATACATAATGATGAATCATGTAAGGCCCATCTAGTACAATTAATGAATTCATGAAGTCATTTCACAGACAATAGTGCTGTATATACACCATTCAAACCTGTGAAAGGAAGTGCCATTCAAAGAGCTTGTGAACATGTGTGTTCACATCACAAAAGCGATGTGACAACCATGTATCATGGTCCTATGGTAAGTCGGTGGAATCTCATTGAATTGATATGAATTTTGTCCATCCGAGTGGCATACATGTATGTGGTTATGATGAATGCAAAAGGTTGAGACATAAATCTTCTTAATCACACTATAATTGTAAAAACAAAAGGAATAACTGCCATGTAATTCCCATGTGTTCATAGCGTTGGCAACATCGTTTAAGCATACACTACGCAACCAACAAATTTGATATAGAGATCTTCGCTTGAATCTGTTGAAATTACCTGAGGTCATCTTCAATGCATATCAAACTACAGGGCAATGAGCTTCATCCATTTAAAATATCTAAAGTCTGTGCCTGGTGCTAACACTCGTCATGACTAATGGAGAGGAAGACGAATGTGTTAAAACTCATTGCAATAACCAAACGGTAAATTTTTTTATAACTTAATGCTAAACTTGCAACTGGGGCCCAATTCATTGTTGGGAGAGTAACACCAAAGCTGATAGATGACATCTATGTTACCCATTTTAGCCCAAAAGCTTAGATGCGGATGAAATTCCCTTTAGAATGTATTAAGTTGACTCCTCCACTTTATATTGAAGGATGACTATCCATGGTTTTAGGAACCGACCAAAATCGTTCAAGATCAATGCAGCTGAATGCCTGTTTTCTACATTACCATGTTCGATGGACCTGTTACGTGAATATATTCAGTTGAATGTTATGACATTTTAAAGAGTTAAGGACAAGTGTAATCGAAAACTCCCGATCACAAGTCACCAATGCAACGTAGTTTTACAAACATGTTACAGAGTCATGACCTCGACTTCTAACAGAAAGCACCACCTATTTGAGAGTTGCGACTATGTGATCTCCATAGGTTGCAATCCATCCCAGGTCGTAGAGTTGCACTACATGGCCTCAGAGAAGTAGAAGATAAGGTGCGATATCATTCAAGTGCGACCAGACATAGAGTCATGTCGAAGAGATATGGAAGCAACCAAATGATGTGACCCGGGCTGTGTTGATACCAGGTATCCTCTAGCAGGTAACACTTCCACCTAATTCATTGGGTCATGTTGCAAACACCTTAGGTGAGCTTCCAAGGAGTGTGGCCAACCCTCTGCTGCGACTATATAAATTCTAGTGGGTCACACTCCCACCTAGGTCATGAGGTCATGTTCTTAGGCCTCAAGAAAATCAACGAAAATATGCGACCTTCATGCATTGCGACCATGTGATCCCTACCCAAGTCGCTGAGGTCCATAAGTCATAGCAACAATGCATTGGATCTCTGTTATGATGTGACCACGTGACCCTCATACCTTTGAAATGTGAATTGGTTGCTTGGCACTAAAAAATACTATGGGTCCTTTCTCTAGTGAATGTTCATTGCAACATGCGTGCTGAGGATGCTATCAAGAAAACTATTAAAGAACAAGGAGCATCGAGGTGAAATGGGAAGGGAAATTTGTTGAAGCCTAAAACTAATTTGATCGACAAATTTCTCTTGATCACTTGTAATAAGTGTTCAGTGGGATGTTTGTATAAATGCATACAAGTTTGTTTATTCCTGGAAGTTTTCTTTATTAAAAGAAGTTTTAGATTTCTTTTCTCTTCCTCATAAGGAGAAGTTGTAAGTATGGTTACTTGTTAGTTATTATCGTGCCATGAAGTTCTGAGATTTATTTAGAGTTGTAATTGGTAAATGATGGAGTTGTCACCATCTATGACAATGGTGTAATAATCGATCCAAATAAATCTTCATATGTCGTCAAGGTTGGTTTGGCTTAAATGCTTAGAGTGGGGGGTGATCATGGATATGGTCAATACTGAATAGACTAAAATAGTTTAATAAGACGGGGTTGTTGTTGTGATGACATTGAAATGATTTCCTACTGATATTAGATCTCATGGAGGAGTGGCTCGACTGACTGATCTTGGGCTTATCAAGGAAATTAAGCGTGACGTGACCATCCCTGTCTTTCCCTAGGATAGAACATGTCACTTTGTTGAAGCCCAATTTCTAGAGGCCATCGATATTGGCTACATTGATAAGAGTGAAGTACCCATTGTTGTATATGAAATGCACCATATCAACAAACATATTTTCCCTATAAATTTTTGTTTGTGGTTTCCAGAACCTTGGTGAGGCTCTAAGAAAGATTGTTGAAGGAGCTACTATGATCAGGACCAAAGGAGAAGATGGTACTAGTAATGTTATTGAAGCAGTGAGATATGTAAGGTTTAGGTCTATTCAAAAGTGGCAATTTTGCTCATCGGGCCTGAGAAGTTGTGCAGGTGGTAATTCACTGTAATGACTCCCATGTTCTCGATGATATTCCAAAGCACGTTCCATAAGGATCGGTTTACATGCCATTTTTAGATGAAGAAATGCACAAAGTTGAGTGGAGGAATTCAAGAAAGCAGTCAAAGAAAGCTTTGCAAAGGGACTCTTTTGGATACTTCCCATGTTTTATTGCTAAGGCCTTATGGACATCCAGGCCCCAGAACTAGCTAAACTACACAACAATGGAGCTACATTCAACACCCATTCCAGAGTAGGCCCATGGGAAAAACATTGATTGAAGAAGCACAGGGAGAATATAAAGCTACTCTCTCTGAAAACATAGTGGTACAATAATTGGCCACACAGGGGTCTAAATTAGTTATTTATTAATTTCATTCTTTCAATTAGTTGATTGTATTTCTAGTATCTTTAAAGTTATGTCTGAGGAATGTTATTCTCCCACGGACAGAAGGAAGGAAGTGATATGTTGGATGAGGGTTTCACATGAAGCTTGCATAACTAGGGTTTCCTTCAGCAAGCAAGATGGTCCCTTACAAGTTCTAAGAACCTTTCAATAAACTCAAAGGCACATCACTAGAATATGGATGAATGAAAGTGAAGCATAGTGGCAAGAAAATAGGCATGTCCCAGGATCAAGCATCCACATCATTGAAATATATGTGAAACAAGCGTCCTAGGGTTCCCAAGAACCCTCTACATCCTCCTCCTCTCTCTCCTTCATCGTAATGTAAATATCACCCACCATAATGTCAGTAGCTATGTTAGAACTGATTTGAGCATGTAATAATCATTTGGCTTGAGAAAGAAGTGGGTAAGTTCAAGAGTCATGAGGGTAGTTGAAAGGGCATTAGGGGAGGTCAAGGGTCACGGTAGGTGAACAATCACCTCATCTTCGTAAATGTGTCCTCATGCCTCATTGAGAAGGGGGGGACTTTAGCACTTGAGTTGAGGCCATGATTAAATAACTGATTAATGCTTGAGAGGTAGAGGCACTCAACTCTTGGAAACTAGTAGAGTGGAGCTACAGTGAGGCTAGGGTTTTGCACTGGGTAATGGTATGAGCAACCTATGTTCCACTATTGGGTTTTGACCAATTGCAAGATATGTAATTGAAGTTGCAACGACATTAATAAGATTTTCTTCATGTTTTTCATTAATTCCCATGCTTAATCATGGTTGTTGTATTGGTTTTCTGGTATTTTCATTGTATTTGTATGTGTGCTTGCATATACACAATATGTTATGGATTGATTCATAGTTGTTGCAGGTATGTTTTGCTTTCGAATATGTGTTTACTTATTTCTTGCCATGTTAGTGATCTATTGTGAACTATTTTGCAATTAACTTCTGGCATGTTCTTGTTTATGCATGTTTGATTGGGTTTTGGCTCACAGATCCCTCTCAAAGAATACCTCTTCTTATTGTTGTTGAGACTTGTTTGAACCTATTTCTGCAACTTGTCAATCTTGGGCCACTTTTATCTCATTGTCTAGGCATTTCATTTTGGTCCCCACTCTGACACCTTCTCATTTGATAACCAAGAGCATAAACATTCATGGTGGTAGCCAAGCCCACATACTGGATGGGGTTCCTATCCCAAATGGCGTGAGGTCTAATCAGGACTTCACACTAGGGAGACCCCCTAATTGTTGGTGGTACATTTCAGCCTGTCAACACCAACAAAAAATACTACCTGTGGATCTTTATAACACAACTCAACGCAACATTTACATCATAGAAAACTGTTGAAACCATGAACATGATATTTCCTATTAGAGCTTTATAACACATCTCGTTGCAACATTTACAACATATTTCTTACTAGAGCTTTATAACACAACTCGATGTAGTATTTACAACATACTGCTTATGGGAGTTTTATAACAAAACTCATTGCAACATATATAATACACATATGCTTATATAAAATAACCAAAGCACATAAACCAAACACATCTTCTCAAGTAGCAAATAAAGAAGGATACGTAGCCCACATCTGATCAACCATCTCCCATGTAGTTTTGTCAGGCCTAAAATGCTTCCACCGCACTTTAAATTTCTCTATTTCTATGTTCCAGAGCATGAGTTGTTTCTGCTGTAATATGCACTGAGGTTATGGATGGAATTCTCCCTCTGGCTCCACCTGTAATAAAAACCAATCAATCACATGATAAACATCTTGGACATTCTTCTTAAGCAATGAAACATGGAAAACATTGTGGAATTTCACTGTTTGTGGCAGTGCAAGTCTCTAGGCCACTGTTCTAATCCTCTCAAGGATCTCAAAAGACCCGCAATACCAAGGTGCCAGCTTGGCACATGACCCAATCCTCAAGGATCTCCTCTTGGGATTTATGTAGAAGTACACATGCTCCCCAACCTGAAACTCTTTGAACACTCTATGCTAATCTACATAACTCTTCTTTCTATCCTATGCTGCCTTCAAATTCCTTTTAATAACCTGTATATCATGTTCCATCTCAGCCAACATATCCAATTCAATCAACACCTTGTTCAATAGATCACTCCAAATGATAGAAGTATTAAAACTCCACCCATAAAGAGCTTCAAATGGACTCATCCTCAAGGATTCTTGAGACCCATATTATATGAAAACTTCACTAGTGTACGATTCTCTTCCCACTTCCTCTGCTGATGCATGATGTACATTCTTAACATGTTCTCAAAAATCCTATTGACCCTCTTTATTTTCACATCTTTTTGCGGATGATAAGCTATACTGAAAGCCAACTCTATCCCCAAGCCTGCAAACAAATCCTTCCAAAACCTAGAAGTGAACTTGGCATCTTTGTCTGATATGATCTTCTTGGGAACACCATGTAATCTCACTATCTCCCTAATGAAGATCTGAGCTACCTCACTAGATGAATTAGTAGACTTCATTACAATGAAGTGAGCTACCTTTCTCAACTTTTCAACCATAACCATATGGAATCATGTTGCTTTGATGTCCTTAGAAAACTTGTAATGAAGTCCATGGAAATGACCTTCCATTTCCACTCTGGAATCAGAATTGGATGTAATAAACTAGCTAGATACTTACACTTCACCTTTAACTACTGATAATACAAACATCTAGCGACAAAATCAACCACCTGTCTCTTTAAGTTCGAAAAATGATAGAAATTCTTAATTGGTGTCAATGTCTTTTGATATCCCTGGTGACCTGAATATGGCTTGACATGAAACTCCCTCAAGATAAGCTTCTTCACTCACTTCTATCCGACACATAAATCATGTTCCTAAATCTAACCAAGCCATCTGTCGTGAGGTGATTTCTCCTCATCTCTATCACATTCACCCTACTGCTACACCCTGTGCTTTAGCTACTGGTACCTGTCATCATGCTTCCCTACATGCAAGATATGCTCTTGCAAATATGTCCCATAAGAACTTACTACTGCAATATGATTCACTCGCACTCTCTTATTGAGAGTATCTACAACCTTGTTGTTTTTTTCCCTCGATGTATATGATGTTGAAGTAAAACTCACTGAGAGTATCTAACCATATAGCTTAAATGGAATTCATATTGGGTTGGTCAAACAAATACCTCAGTCCATTATGCTCACTCATCAGAATAAACCTCCTACCAAGAAGATAATGCCTCCACATCTTCAAGGCATGAATGATAACTTCCAACTCAAGATCAAGAGTTCTTCTTGTGCTCATTCAACTTCCTTGACTCATAATATACCGCCTTTCCTTCCTGCACCAGGTCTTCAACAAGTCCACTCTTTCAAGGATCTATACTTATCAGGATCTCCAATCTTCAATACCAGAGCATTTGTAAGAAAATGCTTCAACTGCTCAAAACTAGTTGGGCACTCCTCAGTCCATTCAAACTTCCTTCATTTTCCCTACAAAGATGTAATAAGATAGAAAATATGTGAGAAGTTCCTGATGAACCTCCTGTAATAACCTGCTAGTCCCATGAATGATATGACCTCATCCACATTCCTAGGAGCTGACCACTCCATGATAGCTTTAATATTTTATGGATCCACTGTTATGCCTTCCTTGGAAACAACATATCCCAAGTAATGAACTCCAGTCTAAAAGAAACTACACTTGTTGAGCTTGGCATACCACTGATGCTCTCTCAGCAATCTTAACACTACTTCAAGGTGATCTGCATTCTCTTCCCCGTTCTTAGAATATATCAATATATCATCAATGAAAACTATCACAAACTTGTCTAGATAAGGATGCAACACATTATTCATCAAACACATGAACGTAGCTGGAGCATTATTTTGACCAAATGAAACCACCACAAACTCATAATGCCCATACATGGTATGAAATGTGGTCTTGTAAATATCTTCTTCTTTGATGCACACCTGATGATATCTTGATCTCAAATCAATATTTGAGAACACCACTGCTCCCTTCAACTAATAAAACAAGTCATCAATCCGTGGAAAAGGATACCTATTCTTGATAGTCACCTTGTTCAACTTCTTGTAATCAATGCACAATCTGAAAGTATTGTCTTTCTTCTTTACAAACAATACTGGTGCACCCAAAGGCAATACACTTGGGCTTACGTATCTATTATCAAGCATTTCCTTAAGCTACAACTTCAATTCCATCAACTCTGGAGTACTCATCCTATAAGGTCCCTTAGATCATGGTGCTACTCTAGTCATCAACTCAATAGAATAGTCCACTTCCCTATGAGGAGGAAAATCTAAAATATCTATAGGAAACACATACTGAAACTATTGTAAAGCTGGATACCACTTCAAAACTTCATCATGCTCAAATTCCTTCCCTTTTTCACTAGAAATATGAACTATAAACAATACACATTGTTTCTTGCAACTGCTCTTTTCCTGCAATAGCTGTAATCATTCTCATTGACATAGGCTTATTCTTACCTTGCAAAAATATTCTTTCCCCTTCATCATCGACTTTAATGAATGTACAACCAATCCATGCCCAAAATCATAATGTATGAACCCAAAGGAATCACATTTAAATGTACTAATTTAGACATACCATTCAACTCCAACGCACAATATCTCACCCAATGATGAACTATTTTCTTGGTCCCTGTAGCCAATTGTACAAACCAAGATTTTACATGCACTTTTTTATTCAAGCCACACTTATCCACTAGGTCAAGATTAACATAACTATAATTAGATCTAGGATCAATCAAAGTGGAAACAAATTGATCAAAGATCTTACATTCCATCTCAATAATAGATGTCTGATGATCCACCTTCCTGTTATCAAGTGTTGCATAAATCCGAGGAATGCTCTTCCCAACATCAACAATTGTATGTGCTTCCTAAGCACTGTAAATATGAGTTCTCCCACCTTGGTGCTGTGGACAATCTGTCATGCGATGATCTACACCACAATTCCAACACTACAAAGGCTTTGTTCCATTGCCTTTGTTATCCTCCCCTAGATGAGACCCATTCCCTCTATCAACTGCATTGAACTTTGTGTATGACGCTACATTATCGTTGTCACCTACATCCTGAGACTTCCTCACTTCTTAACCCTCTTTCCTTTAGTTTTGTCATACCTTTCCAATCCCGCCCAGGCTCAAACTTATGCTTAGATTGCTTATAAAAATGCTTTACCTTCCCAATGACTTCCTCCAATGACTGAGGATCATCATACTCAATTTGATTCTTAAATGCTAACAATAGTTTGATGATGAGCCTTTGAAACTTTTTCTTCTCAGCTTTGAGGTGGGGCAGATACCTCAATAACTCTAGAAACTTGGTTGTATACTCTTCATATGTCCTAGATCCCATAGTCAACTCATAGAATTCCTTAGCCTTTCCATCATAATATCTCTCAGACAAGTACTTCTTTTCAAGAGTCTTTTAAACTCATGCCAACTCAACTCCTCTATCTTGATGCCTCTGACACGCTTCATGTCTTCCCACCAGATATCTGATTTTCCCTTAAGACTGAAAATAAGTATCCTGGATTTCATATTCTCTATCTAATCATGCAATTCGAAGAACTTCTTCATCCAAAGAAACCATGCTTTCGTATCTTTGAATTTCTTCATCTCTCCATCAAATGTAGGAAGCTTGGATTTCTTGAACTTGTCTAGTAAGTACTACTTCTCACTCCTCGTATATGGATGATGTCAGCTATGACCATGATATCTCTATGAACTAAAAATAGAATAGAAACCATAAGAACTATCTCTTCTGTCAGGTGTATCTAACCATCCTCCATCTCTGACTATGTCATCCTTGTCCAACCTGTATCTTGATTGAGACATATTGCCATTTTCCCCATTACTCCTTTCCTTCTATCCATCACTGATTCTTGGTTGTCCTTATATGTACAAATCCGATAATCTCTGAATGATCACTTCATTAACCTCAACTTGATTTTCTTGAGCTCTAACAAGTCTCTCCTGTGACTCAATTATCCTTCCATTATTTGCCTTGCAACTTCTGATTTTTGCGTTGAGACTTCTCAGTGTATCTGCTATATTAGGAGATTACTCATCTCCTTATTGATGAGATTATTTATAGGGAGAGTCACATGAAATATAATCCACCATTTTTATTATCATCTCTTATCTTCTTTCTCCATCAATAATCAAAATCATACCTTAGTGTAGTTTAGGGGAGGCTATCTCGTCTACACAATCAATCTAGATTAGCACGACATCTATATATATAATGATACCAACATATCAACATATTGACATCATCATCATGACACAATATTGCAACAATGAACATCACAATGCATACATAAAAAACATATCGACAACTAACATGCATGCATAACAATCACATCTACCTTGAGGTCCAATGCTGCAACCTTGCTCTAATGCCAAACTGTAACGCCTCCTCCCACATTTACCCAAATTAATCATATTTCGAGGGTAAACATGAGATGATTGTCACTATGACATGACCCAACCTTCAATTTTCATTTAAGGAAGTGGGGCCTACAAACTAAACACTTACTAAAATCCTACAGGGACTACAAATCACTAAGGAGTTGAACAACCACCCTAGGTGATCAATCCCTAAGCCGGAACCATTTTCTCTAAACTAACAGTCTGACCACATGCAAAACAAGGAAAGAGTGCAGTTATGAGGCCCCAACTGCATGCACAAGCCTACTTCCATGTGATTATGACCTAAATCCTCCAGTTTTGTGGCAACGATTCTGAGATTTGAGCCAATTTTTCAGGCTAACCTCCAGACCACTGCCCATAACTGTCTGTAACTTTCCATAATCATATATATATATATAATAATGATGCTAACCATTCAAATTCAAAAACTTGACCTACACATGCCTAATCCATGATAGACATTTATTCAAACATATGGAAAACATGTAAGCTACAGGTCATGAATGCATATATGATCATAAAATGGTAGTCTTCTCTTGAGAATCACTAAGAAGGCTCTAATCCCTCTCTAGCTATATGAAATAACACTTTTTAGTCCATGCATTCATTAACCATTCAATAAATTATTAAAAAATGTCAAGAGCCATAGATAGCTTACATCATATAACCAACAATATAACAAACATATAAACAAAATGGAAACCATGGAAAATCAACCATAGTATCACCAACATAATCACTACAAATACTCATAGATCTCAATAGGAAAATAACTCTTATTAACATATGAAAATTCCACTGAAAATTCCACCCAAGTCAGGGAATTCCACGCACCACTTGACCGGAAATTAGGATGAACCAAATCTTTCCTTTAGCCAATCACCCCACACCATATTCCAAGCATGAATGTGGGACATTGTGGAATAAACCAAAACAAAATTAACCAGGGCTTCCAAAGCTCAAGCCACCTCAACCCTCAACCACAATGAATCCACCTCTATGGTCCGAAAATCAATAACATCAACCAGATCGGTCTCTACCCAAGTTGTTCAGGGCTCAAGGAACTAGTAACTCAACCCACAACCTTCCAGGGCTCCAGAGTGTTTGTTCCAACCATGACTCCAGGGACTAGTAACTCAACCCACCAAGGGCTCTAGAGCGTTTGTCCCAACCTACTTACCTATGAACTAGTAACTCAACCCAAATTATTCCAAGGATTCCAAAGTGTTTGTTCTAACCCACAGCCATAAGGAACCTGAGCATCAATAAAAAAAAAAAGCTGAAAATCCACAACACCATGGATAACTAGAAAATGGCAAGGGAAGGCTAAATCCACTGTCAATCTAGGAAAATCTCCATGCTAATGAAAACACATAACCAAGGAATCACATGCATATACCATGCATCCAAAAATCAGCGAGGAAGTCACACATACAACATGTTACCTACAAAATATCCCTACTATAGTTGTCGATCCAACTTTTCACTTGTGCTTCCCTACTTTCCTTTGTCTTCTTTCTCCAAATATAATTGAATGCTAGAGTGCTCCAAGCATGCTCCAAGAATGATGTAATTGTGAAAGAGTATGAGAGAATGAACTAGAGCTCCACTTCAAAACTATCAAAATATAAACCAACAAAAGCTCGACTGAAAAATGATGTGAATTGATTCTCTGATGCCTTTTTATCATTGATGCCTTTATTTTCTTTATTTTCTTTCATTTCACCTCTAATTTCCCTTGCATGAAAATCTATTTCTCTTCATCTTCATTTTCCCCTATTTCCTTTATTTTCATAATTAAATGTCAATAATTGCCTCTTTTCCTCTTCCAATGTCTTTACCAATTTTCGTAGCTATTATTAATCACAAGTGATACATGTCCCATGACCTTGTTTTTATTTTATTTACATATAAAATCAATGAAAATTTGTTATAATACTCTTATAATACATCATGATTATTAAAATATATTCATTGCTAACTTTTCTAATCCCGACTACCACAATATTTTATTAACCTTCCATCAAGTTTCCATATACATGTGTATATATTGATTTCATGACCATATATATATATAGATATATGTAACTCTTTTTTTCTATGAAACATATCATCGAACCTTCATAAATTTTCCCAACTCAGGTCTTTTTTTTATTGTATTTGATGGGAGAAAGAGAACCACGAGGTTTTGGAACCTCCGTATCTTGTTCTTTTTTTTAGATTTAATTACCAAGAATATATAATTTGGCATTGGCATTGGCATTTTGAAAGGAGTTTTCTAACCCTCTATTGTAAATTGTTTCTGTTAAATAACTGTCGTTTTCTTCAAGACCCACCTAAGGTTTAGAATTATTTCCAATTGTGAATTTTCTCTATTGTATCTCTGGTATTTATATCGAGGTTTTGGATTTCTCAAACCCTAGTTACATGTTAATGATAACAAGTTATCACTATGCTATTTATAGATGGATATGATTTCACAAAAGAATAATCTATATCATTTTCAAAGGTACACATTTATTATGCTTTAAACATTATTAATCAAGTTGTATGCCCTCTTTAAACTTAACGAATGTATATAGAGAAATTTAGATAGCAAGAAGCATATTGGTTTTGTTTTGTTTTCCATATACAGTTCATTTATTTACTCGCAATTTCCTTCTGCATAGTAAACATAGATTATACCCTTCCTTCTCTGAATTGAAATATTAGTCGATATAGCATGTAATTACTGGATTACTATGTATGTTAACAAGTGTTCACAAGAACACTCTAGAAGGTATTACTAATGCCGTGACAGGTAAATCACAGTAAAATCGATGCCTATGAAAATATGATTGCAGTCCATATTAATAATACCATATTAATTATTAGAATATTATTCTATTATTAGAAGTTATTACCTTTGACTTATTAACATTATATAATCTACTTGTTATATAGTTGTTGATGGTCAACCTAGCCGTTTGGAAGATCTGCTCTCCCTATTTATTTTGCAGCCATGGTCTGACTCCTCAACTTGTCGCGACGATGAACCACACTAATTGGTTCGAAACGGGTCGACAAAAGTTTTCTTCATGTGATTTTCGCTGAAACTCTCTTCTTATAGAAGAAGAGAGATGAGATAAAACAATTTAAAAAAAGAAAAATAAGATTTTTTTTTTCTTAATCTTATGCAAAAGAATTTAGATAAAGTAACACTATTGTATTGGAAAGGTTTATAGTGTTGACTTAGAAATATGCATGTTAATAGAATATATCTCATATATAAAGAGAAGGATATATGGATATATAGACATTACAATAATTCTATATTTATATAAAAATTGTTGAAATGAGGTACATTACAAGTGGTACCGGAGCTGTAGGTTACAACAATGAGCCTTTTATGGGTCCTAAACTAAATATTCTTATCTATGTGACATATAAATAATAATATGAAGAATGGTTGGGTAACTTTAGATAGACCTATGTAAGATCACATAAGAAGGGTGAGGAGCAGTATGTAAGTTGGAGAAACTCATAGGAAGAGATCTAGAACTAAATCCACTAAATGAACTAGGTCTACCACTTCTAGTGAAAGTCAAACATATGAGGTTAACAAAACGAAGGAACAGTAAATGCTCGTAGTACCGAATATGGGATGCCATTATAAGATTTCAAAGAATTCAGACCTGAGAGATTGCAGTAATCATGGGGATGAGATTGGGATGTATGTGGTGAATATTTTTGGTGAGCTTAGTATTTATTTGCATGGTATTGGTATTGGTGGTTAATGGATCAAATGGTATAAAGGAGGAGGATGGGATTGGATTCGGTTCCAAGTGGAAGCTTCTCACTTGGAAAAATTTCCCTACCCAAATCCACCAATATGAATTTACGCTACTCAAGGACACATATTCCTATCCTAGAGAATTAAAAATATCTCAGGAATAATCTAGTGTAACTCATAAAATATATGTATGCACAATTTCAAATATTAAATAAATGCATGCATAATTTCAAAAACTAAAGTTGATATTCAACTATGCAAAGGTAGCGAATATTAAAAATATTTAGATGTATTGGTAGGGAATAAAGTAATGAATTTGGTATCTTTTTTTTTTTTTTTTTTTTTTTTTTGTAAATTGGACTAATTCTATTATAATACAAAAAGGTACAGAGGGTTACATTTGCCGCCATGGGTCGGCAACCTGAACATGATGACAGTGAAACTGAGACTGAGTCCGAAGAGCTATCCGCTGACCCCAAACAAGAGCTATGACAGTGTTCAAAACTGCAAAAAACTGACCCATCCTCTCCCTGCTGTCGCAGGGGAGGAATTTACAGACTCTTACAATTCTGTTAAGGTGCATATCGCCACTGAAATTTCAGAACAAGACCGACCTATATTCCGACATAGACATTACAGACGCTTAGGCTAGAGCCAGAACAGAATAAAGCATAACAGACTCTGAAACGGAAAAGGACATAGACAAAACTAACTCACGGTGACGACCCGCTGCCATGACCCCGAACGTCCACGCTGCAAGCTTAGGTGTAAGGACAGGGTGGCTCCTCCACCGAAGGCGGGATGAATTTGCCATCTGGTTCCTCCACCACCGGGTAGCCAGAGTATTCTGAAGTGCTTGAGTCAGAGTGCGGTGTTGTTCCTCCACCACTTGGGCCAATGTTGACCCCCGCCACTTCTCCCTCGGCGTCCACAGGCTGAGATTGCTGCCCCCGAGCAGGCGGTGGTGGTCTAGGAGCTGCTGGGTCGCCTGGCCAATCAAGGTGCTCGCATTTTTCAATGCGCACAGAGACAAAGTATACGGCATTGTCCAATATGCAGGTGTGTCTGAACCGGGTGGATGAATGCCCACCGAACGGGCATGCCAATGAGCGTCCTCTGCCTCGCCCTCTTCCGCGCTCTGTGGGACGTGGCGGGTGTGTTCCTTCCGAGGACTCTGAAGAATGAGGCTCAGAGGCCAAAGATCTGGCTCTACCATGTGAGCCACCCTGCCTACAGGCACCCCGCTGTCATTCTCGCGGCATGATGTGAACACCGCTGCAACAAGATTGCACTGGGGTCGTCGAGAAAAAGAACCAGTACAGTAATTGAGCCAGGATAGAATTCTAACCAGCACAGGAATTGAGCCGGGACAGAATTTGAACCAGGCCCAACAAGCTAACCAGGCCCAACAATCTAACCAGAATTCGAACCAGGCCCAACAAGCTAACCAGGCCCAACAAGCTGACCAGAATACGAACCAGGCCCAACAAGCTAGCCAAGCCCAACAAGCTAAGCTTGTTGCAGGAGCATGCAGAGACATGATGCCAGTTAGTCTCTTGCCCGCATTGTCACACAGAGCCACCATACAACTACTGAAATCTCCTAACACGCCCAAGTTGAAGCCTGGTTGTAGAGAACCAGAGCTTCGCTCTCCTGCAGAATGACCCTCTCTGATCATCAAGCCGAACCAACTGCATCTTAACCCTGCGTCTGCGGTGGAAGACCTGCCTTTAATGCCGGCCGGACGGCTTCGGGAGCCTTCGGCCCAAGTGGCATGAAGCGACGGCCACTTGGCATTGAATGCCGCCGCCCGCTTCAGTAAATTCTTACCTGTCACCCGCATCCGGGAGTAAGAGGTCCTGAGTTGCCAGAGATAGGCAAACATGTTGAAGTTGAGAGTCTGTAGTGTCATTGAGCTTACCTGAGTAGGAGGGGCCATTCAGATCAACTCCTTGATTGGCTAAGTGATCAGCAACCTTGTTGGCTGCTCTTTTTACATGCTGGAAGGTGATGCTATTGGGACCTCTGAGCCTTGCTTCCAGAGATTCTAGTCTGCTGAGCAGTCTCCAGCTGGAGGCTACTTTGGTTGCAGGAGTTCCTGATTGTATTCTGATGGCTGCGTTGATCAAAATCTGGGAGTCTCCCTCTACGATTAGTGGATAAAAACTATGTTGTTCAGCTATGCCTAAACCTGTCCATAGTCCTTCCAGTTCAGCTGCATTATTGGTATCGTGTCCAATCGATCCAAAGAAGATATGCTGAATGTACCCTTTGTCATTACGAATGACTCCACCAAATCCCGCGGGTCCGGGATTCCCCTTTGCTGCTCCGTCGAAATTCAGCTTGAAGGCATTCGAGGTCGGGGGGGACCAGTGAGTAGGGGAGACAGTCTTGATAGGTATCTGAGTGGGGGGAAGGGAGAGACGGGAAACATGAATATCCCAAGACTGCCATACTCTTATCTCGTGGGGGGACGATGGCCAATCCGATTCCTGCCAAGTCCTGAGCATAAGAGTCTCTTGAATGCTGTGCTTGAATAGAGTCCACAGGATGTCTGGGGGGCGCTTCTTATTATTGAAAACTCTGTTGTTTCTTTCCTTCCAGATGGTCCAATAGAGAAAGCCGGGGATAAGAGTCCAGAGTGTGTTCAGCAGGGGACTTTGATATGGCATCTTGGGCCAGGTTCTCAAAAGATTAGCTATATCTTCTTGACGATTTCCTGATCTTTGAGTGCATCTATCAATGCGATTCCAAAGAAAAATGGCAAGGGGGCAATTTTCCATCAGATGTAGGATGGTTTCTGTATTTAGAGAGCAGTTTGGGCATTGAGAGGGACCTATAAAACCTCTGCGTTGCAGATTATCCCAGGTGAGTATACGTTTTTTGCTCAAAAGCCATAAGAAAGTAGAGACTTTAGGCCATATAGGAGATTGCCAGATGTTGCCCCATAACTGATCTTTGTCGATGATGTTTGGAGCATATTGGAGATTATAAGCTTCTTTTGTTGTGAAGACCCCTTTGATCGTGTGCCCCCATCTTAATCTATCCTGTTTATTTGACTTTTTGATCTTCTTGAGTTTTAGCTCCTGTTCAATATCCTCATAAGATTCGCCGTGCTAGTTCTCCTGCCAGGTGTGCGCTGGTTTCCATTGCTGAAAATCTGTGCCTTCAGTAGGCTGCCAGAACTGGGTGATGCTTTCAAGGTTGTTGCATTGCATGTGATTTTGCCATAGCGGTTTTTGAAAGATTGAAGCGAGCGGTGGGAGTTGCTGCCAGGAGTCCTTCCAAAACCGCGCTGAATTCCCTGATCGAATTTCCCAGAAGCTGTTTTCTTGAATGAAAGTGCTGTGAAGTTTAGCAGCATTCTAGATCAGTGATCCTGAGCTGCTAGGATTGAATCTTATTAGATCTTCCCAGTTGCTTCCCGAGGCATATTTGGCTTGCCAGAGCTTCGCCCATGGGATTTGTGGTTTAACAAGCCAGTTCCACCAAACCTTGGCGCCCATAGTATTGTTGCTGTGCAGTGGGTCCCTTAGGCCTAGTCCTCCGTTGGATTTTTGTTGGTAGACCTCTGACCATTTTACTAAGGCCCATTTTTTATTTAGACCCGATGATCCCCATAGAAAGTTCCGTTGTAGATTGCGGATGCCTTTAAGGACCCATTTCGGAGCAGCGAGAATGGAGAATAGATACAGAGGCATGGTTTGAAGCACAGATTTTATCAGGATCAGACGACTGGCTATATTGAGAGACCTGAACGTCCATGAAGAGAGTCTTGCTTCGAGCTTGTCCAGGAGCGATTTCCACGAAGTTTGATTAAGAGCAGAGAGCATGAGAGGAGCACCAAGATACTTGGAGGGAAGCGCGGCTATAGAGAAGCCGAGGATGCGGGTAATGTTTCTCTGAGTGGAAGGAGGCGTGTTGAAGAAAAAGAGCTGAGATTTGGAAGCATTTATGGAAGTGCCTGAGGCGTCTGAGAATAGATCAAGAAGTGCTTTGAAGGATTTGGCTTCAGAAGAGGAGGGGTGTCCAAAAAGCATTGTGTCGTCTACAAATTGTTGATGCAATGATGGTGGAAGACCATGAAGCAAGATACCTTTAATGGTTCTAGAGGCTACAACATGATGAATTAAGCGACTGAGACCTTCCGCCATAAGGACAAATAGGAAAGGGGAGAGGGGATCCCCTTGCCTTATGCCTCTTGTAGGTTTGAAAGGCTTTGAGGGAGAGCCATTGAGAAGGATGGAGAAGCTGGGCGAGGAAATGAGGTTCATTATCCAGCGAGTCCAAGTGGGACAAAAGCCAAAGGCAAGAAGCATATGCTGAATGTATTCCCAGCTGAGCTTATCAAAAGCTTTTGAAAGATCAAGCTTCATGATCATACCTGGCTTTCTGAGGATCTTTAGGGAATGGATGACCTCATTGGAAATGATGATGCCGTCCATGATTTGGCGTCCTTCGACATACCCTGTTTGCTCTGGAAGTATTAGCAGAGGCAGGAGGGGTTTAAGTCTATTGGCGATGACCTTGGAAATGAGCTTGTATATGACATTGCATAGGGCAATGGGTCGAAATTTATCAGGCGTGTGAGCCTCCTCCCCTTTGGGAACGAGCGCTATGAAGGTGGAGTTCAAGGAGGGGAGGAGCCAGTGCATGGTACGAGATTCCTCTACCAGATCCCAGACTTCGCTGCTTATTAGATCCCAAAATTCATGAAAAAAGTTAGATGTAAAGCCATCCGGGCCAAGAGCCTTACCATCTTTGAGCTGCGCCATTGCGTCCTCTACCTCTTGCTTGGAGACCGGTTGAAGAAGGCTGTTATTGTGATCTGCTGTGATAAGCTTGGGAATGTGCCTTGTGATCTGTTGAATGGCCTCCGTTCTGCTTCTGGTAGGCTCTTTGAGAATGTCTTGAAAGTGATCTCTAAGCTCTGTTTCCATGTCTTCATGCCTTTCTAGTTTTTCCCCCTGACTGTTATTGATGAAGGCAATATTATTGTTCATTCTTCGCTGGATTGTGGTGCGGTGGAAGAATTTGGTATTTTTTTCCCCTTCCTTAAGCCATTTCACTCTGGACTTTTGACGCCAGAGTATTTCCTCTTGCGATCTTCTTGTTTCTAGGGCTGTCCAAAGGTTTTGTTCTTTGTGGGCTAGTTCCTCTGTTCTGCCTTCTGTGATAATGGTTTGTTGGATAGCATTCATTTCTTGCTCTAAATTTTTCCTTGACTCCGTGATGTTTCCAAAATGATTTTTGTTCCAGGCCTTCAGCACTTGCTTGAGATGCCTTAGTTTTTGTTGAAATTTGTACATTTTGGCTCCTTCTGGAGGGGCGAAGGTTCTCCATGCAGTCTGGACTGTTTCCTTGAAGTTTGGGTGACTGGACCAAAAAGCTTCATAGCGAAAAGGTCTATTGCACTGTTTCCCGGGTCTGGTCCATTGCAGCATGATGGGCCAGTGATCCGATCCCCCTTGAGGCAGGATGGAGGCATGAAAGTCTCCTCCCAGATGTATGGCATTGTCTGAGAGCAGAAATCTATCAAGACGAGAGGCAATGTGGTGTATCCCTCTGCACTTGTTCGTCCAGGTGAAGGTGCCGTTTGAAGTTTGCACATCGATGAGTTGATTACTGCTGATGAACTCCTTGAAGCTGGTGCTGTCGTCTTCCAGTTTCCTGCGTCCTCCTTTTTTTTCTTCTAGGTGTGTGATAATGTTGTAGTCGCCTCCATTGATCCAAAGTGGATAGCGCTTGGAGGAGTTCAAGCTTGTTAGCGCCTCCAGCGCTTTTATTTTGAGTTGCGGATCTTGAGGGAAGTATGTATTGGTTAGATGTCCGTGAATATCCGTTCCAATAAGATGGAATGTGGCTTGAATGAAATGCCGGGTTGCCTGGAAGTTTTGCATCTGTAAGATCTGCGGATTCCAAGCTATGGATATTCCGCCTGATGCTCCCATCGCATCTATAGAGATGGATTGACTTCCGTTCCAAGTCTTGTTGAAGAGCTGCTCTATGGCAGTGATGGTGCTCTTTGTTTCTTGGAGAAAGATTACTGCTGGTTTTTCAGACTGTATCATGCTTTTTAACATTCTATGTTTTGCGGAGCTGTTGAGCCCTCTCATATTCCAGGAGATGAGCTTCATGAGGAACTATGAGGTTGGGCCTTGTAGAACCTTGTTAATTTCGGGAATCTCCCAGATTCCATTAATTGTTCACCTATGATGATAGTTCGCTGCAACTCTGTTTTGCGCCCACGTTTCTTCGTTTCTTTTAAGATTTTTTTTCCATCCCAGGGGCTGCTTGCCTGAACTCCTAGGCATTTTTTGTGCTGAGCTTTGTTTAACACTCCCTCCAATCTGTCTATGTCCCCAGGGGGTATGGTAGTGTATGCTTTCTTCTTGCATGCCTCCTCTAATTTGAGGATGTCCAGCCCATCCAGACTTACAGTCTCTATATCTTCCTCCATGTTGATAGGAGCATTCAGGTGATCTGCCATGGTTTCTTCATGTAGACTGAGAGCTAGAGCCGCATCTAGATCCATATCTGAGATCTGCGGATCCGTTTCTGTCATTGGCATTTTTTGTTTCGATTTTTAAGGAGCTCCTATTATTTCTGAGGCTGATGGGTGCGGAGGATTTTTATGTATTGTAGCATCAAGTAAGGGGGATGGAGAGGCATGAGAATTTTTTTGGAGCAGAGGGTTAGAGGATTCCTCAGGAGTGAGGATTTGGAATCTGTTCGAGGTGTCGAGTTTCGAGTGGCTAGAGGAGGGATCTTTCTGGGATTTTGGAGAGGAGGGAGTAGCATTCTTCTTCTTGGCATGTCTTCGGCGATGGGGTATTTTGACAAACCCCTCAGAATCTTGGACAGGCTCCTTTGCTATGGGTTGGCTTTGGACATTCAGAGGACATTCCCTAAACAAATGCCCATGTAGATGGCATTTTCGGCAGCGAAAAGGAATATGTTCATAATCAAGAGGTTGAATCCATTCATAATCATCGTGATAGAGGCTTACCGATTCCGCTAGGGTCTTTTTGAGTTGCATCTGGACACAGATCCTTGCGTAGGAGGTGGATCCTCGCCTTTTCGTTTCCTCAGCTACCTTGATGAAAGTTCCAATGCTGTTGCCGATATCCTGTAGTGTTTCTTCTCTCCAGTATTCCGTAGGTAAAGAGTACATGCGAATCCAGAGCGGCACTTGACTGAGGTCTTCTGTGTCTGGATTGAATCTAGGTTTCCAATCCCGTAAGAAGAGACCCGCAGAGTTGAAAAAATAGGGGCCACCTTTGAATATCCTTGTTTTGTCCTCTAAGCAGGTGAATATAACCGTAAAGAAGCCTTTAGGACCCATGAGCACGGAGACGTGCCCTTTACGCTTCCATTTTGAGGCAATCCAACCATACATGGCTTTTTCTGTTGGCCAGAAGCCCAGAAATTTTCCGATGAGCGCATGATCTGACATATATTGTATCTCGCCATTGATGCGTTGGCTTGGAAGCTCCACTCGAATTATTTCTGGTGCTTTGGGGATGCATGTTGTCGATCTCGTCCTTGTTTGTGACGCTTTTGGACTCTCTGGCATTTCTTCATCTGTCTGTGCAATCTGATCTAGATTTAGTGGCTGTTCAGAGTTCTGTCCTGGCTCAGAGAGCGGATTCGCAGAAGCCTGGGTCTTTACTGGTGCGCCGTCAGCTGTGATGTGGTTGCGCATAGGAGGGGAAGGTTGGGTACCCGCCCCTCCCATTTGGGAGGACATGCCGCGATGCTCAGTCAGGAGTTGGCAGGTCTACTGCTAACGGTCCTGAAGTGATCGCCGCACTGTATGCCGCCTGTGAGCAGAGGAGCAGGTCTGCGCATTGGCAGCGAGTTGCAGAGCTCTGCTAGGGTTTTCCTTTGATCAAAATGTGTTTTTGAATTTGGTATCTTATTGAGGTTGTGCCATTTAAAATATAGTGGCATGAATCTAAGTGCTCAAAATGTATTACTTGTTGATAACAAAAATATTACTTTCCCAACAACCACACAAAAAAATCATACAAATGTAAGTTAAGAGGAGAATTTGGAAATATATGGAAGTATTGCAAAGAAGTTAGTTGTTGGAAGCCAATTGATGCCTAAGAACATCAACTAATATTGGGTGTACCTCCAAAGGCATAATTTTAAGAGCGATAGAATCTTTCACACATTTTGGGGTTGAAATCAAGGCATTTATCCCAAGGAAACAAATTCGCCACACCAAAATGTGGGTGTATATGTGAAGCAACACATTGTCCATAATAGAATCTAAGCATACATGTGGAGGTAAAAAAAAAAAAAATCAAGCATGATTTTGAAATGTGAATTGTTGATGAAATTATTGACATATGTTTGTACAAGAGCTTGTACAAATTTCGCTATAGGCATGGACAAGAATTCCACTACAAACATGAGCCTTCAATTTGATTTTACATATTTAATTTTAATTTATAACAATAAACTTCATAGAAGTTTGCACTTATTGTGTTTAATTTGTTTGGCACCTAGAAATCTTAACACAAAATTCAAGATGTTGAATGACAATTTTTGTAGAAGTTATTAGGGACAAATATTAACAGAGCCTGGTAGTGCAATTGCAATTCTTAGAGAAATTCCAAAAACATCGTAATGAAGGAAAGGAACCTACACTATTAGAGATGTTTGAGTAATTAAATTTGAAAATATATTGGTAGGATATTTTGATCAATAGAATTTAGCCATGGTTCTTGAGGTAAGAGATTTTGAACAACAAAATTTAGGTATTTGCCATGAAGCAAAATATTCTACATCATAAAATCTATGCATAACTCAAGGAAATAAGTTCTCCAGGATAGAATTTGTGTGAATCCACATATGGGCATAATAAAGAGGTATCAAATTAACAACATAACTTGGTATGATTTTTCTAGTGGTGCTTAATTAACAAATTCATTGATAAATATATAGAAATTGAGGCAATAAAAACCTAGTACAAATCCCAAAGATGAGTTGTAGAAGAAATTCAATGTGTACAATTGTTGACCCAAGGACATTAATAAAATTATCTTATTGCATCAATCCTATCTTATTGGTGAGAGTATTGGGATTGGTTTGAAAATTTTGATTTAACATTTTGTGTTTGAAAAGAGTGGAAATATTTTTAGCAACTGAAATTTGGATTGAGTTGTTGAGTTGATACCAGGGAAGAGAAAAGCATATAAAATACTTATTCAATTTGAAAGGCTAGAAAGAAAATACACTCTCCCTTTTCAAAGTATATGCAAACACAAGTTCTTCAGTTTTCAGAGTTACTAAAATGGTTGAATTCAGGATTTTTTTTTTTTTTTTAATCAGATCATAGCTGCTAAAGATGGAATTTAGATAGTTCATTGTAAGAATAATGAAATTTTAAGTGAGTATTTGTGATCAAATTCTTAATTATTTTCTAAATCGGGAGAACTCAGGATCAAAACTAGGACAAGATAAACAAGGATAATTAGTAAATAAAGTTGGGTTGTAGCTTATGCCTCGTGAAATTTCCGTTGACAAAGTTCAAGTATCCCATATATTAGAGCCTATCTCATCCTTGATGGATATAAAAGTGTTAAAAATAAGAAGAGAGATTTCAAGAAATCAACAAGTAAGGGAAGTTTAGAGATAGAGGAACATCATCATGAATTAGAGGATATAATGGATAATATTTATTCACATTCTCTTAGCTCAAAACATAGTACTGATAAAATAAATGAGAAAAAAGGCTTTGGAATTGTTGTAAATAATATGATTTTAATCTAGAGGGTTAAGATGTCAAACCTGAGCATTTCACTACACAAAAATGTCTTGCTAGACTATGGTAGGAATAGTGAAAGAATGATTTGTCAACAAATGAATGTTTGGATAATAATAGCAACCAAGAATGTAGGACTGAAAGAATTAGCCACTCATGGGACCAATTTAGATGTTTGAAAGAAGTGTAAGCCAAGAAATTGTGGTTGAAGACCATGTGTCTAAGAAATTAGAAGTATATGATTAAATACGGATGCTACCAGAAAATGAGAATGGAGAGTTAAACCAAGATAAGATAGTAGCATAAGTAGACGAAATGATATTATTTAATAACAAAGTTGGGGATTTTGAAAAATTGAATGATCAGAAAGATCAAAATTATGACACTCGTACTTCTATTCAGAAGGTGGAAATCAATTTAGGACAACTCTGAATTCAGCATATAAGTCTTCTATCTCTTTCCATCAAGTCCTGAGGAGCCTTCAAGGTCACAATTTGTGAATCAAGATTTATTTGAAGTAATCACCCTAAAGCTACTTGGAAAAATTATGTCCTATTTATTTATCAATGATTGGTGTAGGTTTTCTAAGAGATACATACTGATTGTTTGGGAAATACATCACTACTTTGAACAATGTAGAAATTCAATGTATGTTGACAAAAAAAGGGAATTTGGATCAAATTAAAGTGCTTGGGATATGTCTTCTTTGTCTACATACATAAATAGAGTTCTAGTGAAATGGCTTTGGTTCATCTACAATTAACATAAAAGCTCAACATATCAAAATGATGACACAACACTAATGTTTTTAGAAGTAGTGCTGAAATTGATGGAAAGAGTGAGTGAGAGCACATACATACCTCCAACTTACATATCTCTAGAACAACCCATACACTTTCATCAAATGTTGTTGAGGGCACAAATCCCGAGGAAGAGTGTGCACTCATGTATGACATAGTTATCCCTTAGAGGGGGTAGAATTTGAGAGAGAGAGTTCGTGATAGAACCTCTACCCATTCTATACTAGAGGGAAGTCATACTCCAAAAAGGAATTATGATCCAAGTTAAAAATTAAGTGAAACTAATTTAGCCGGGAAAAGTTAATTTGGAATTTGGAATGTGCCTTAAAAGAAAAATATATCCAACTTTTATTACTAATAAAAAATAAAATTGATTCCTGAATAATCAGTTGGTGAATCCTAGGTTTAGGTTCTGATAGTAGCTGAAAACTATTTTGGTTTAAGTTTGGAAGCTGCTGAATAATTATGGGATAACATGATTGTTGGGATGGCCATAACTGACACAAGGATGATGTCAAATTCAAGTGGGGTAGGATGTGATATCCCCTAACTTGAGGCTTTTATGTAATTAATTTTGTATATGTTGGTTTTTTTTAAATGTTTAAAGTTTGAAAAACATGTTAAGAGTTTAATTACCTGATATGTTTATTGATAACTAATGATTGTAAATGTGTATTTATGATGTTTTATTTTTTTATAAATAAAGAGGTCTGGAAAATTAATTTTGGAGTACATGTGGTTGAAAGAGATTAGACTGGAAAAATATTGGTGAATAATAAATAGCCGTTAATAAGTCCTAGGCATCTAATCTAGATGATTAGTTTTATTGAGTAATTATGGAAATTGGCCAATTAATTGTTTCCTAAAAGATAAGACGTTGTCTTTGGGAGTGGGAAACAAAAGCTCATTAAGGATCTAGTAACTACCTGCACCTGTGGGTGAGGTGGAGGCAATTACCAACCACCAAAGAGTAGTAGATGTGTAATGAATAAAAATATTTTGTTTGCTTTCTTTTGTCTCAATATTCGTGAGGAAGAAAAGAAGCAAGTGTGAAAAGATGAGAAGAAAACTTTTGCAGGCCTATTATGCTTGGGGGGATAATGGCTGGTTGTACTATGAAGGTTGGGAGGAGCAAATTACTCTACTATGCTTAGGGGGATAATGGCTGGCTGTACTATGAAAGTTGGGAGGAGCAAATTACTCTACTATTAATTTTCCAGATACACTGTACTATGAAGGTTGGGAGGAGCAAATTACTCCACTATTAATTTTCCAGATACACTATCCAAATCGGTACGGTGGACTTTTATCTGTGTGTAAACTTAATTTAGTTGGAAGAATTACTTTTATTTCCATTCTTTTGTTATAAGTACTGAAATGGAAACTAAATTATGAATATCTAAGAGTTTTTAAATATGATGGAGGAAAATATTATTATGTTATTTTTATATTATAATAAACAAAAGAAAAGAACATCTTTGTTGTTTTTATAGCCACTGTAAGTTGTATAAATACCAGCTATAGGAAGATAAGAAAGTGAACCAGTATAATTATGACAACATACAAAAAGATTTATAAATTTGAAGATATTAAGTATGTTTCTAATAAATAGAAAAAATATCTGATTTTATTTGCATTTATTTATATATATTATATATATAATCTTTTTCAAAACATAGGATATAAAAAAATATCAATTATAAGCATTTAACATAGGATATAAAAAAATATCAATTATAAGCATTTAAATTGCTTCGTAGAAGTATAGAGTCAAAACACATAATTTTATAAAACAATATAGAAAAGATTGAAGACCACCCTCTGGAAGACAATGTACGAACATCCGGAAAAAAATTGATTTATAATATATGGGAACAATGTTGTCCATATAGACCATTATTACCATAGAGGTTTGAAGCCTTAGGAATTTACTTCCAATTTCAAGAATAAAATTGTGAATACGTAGAACACATAATAAATAACGATAAATAACGATCAATTAGTCTAGATAGCTTATGTTCGAGCACAGTAGCGATGCACAGGAAGTATGCGAAACCAAAAGTTGGGAATCTCAACCCTAGTGGAAAAGTTGACCAAGTCAGATTATATTCATCCCATATGCATAAATTATTACCTGAAATAAGCATACTCAATATTAATGGTTAGTAACCAAAAACTGGAATAAAAAGGAACAAAGGAAAATTTAGTAAAAAGAAGTTAAATGGAAGAGGGTTTATGGAAATTACTTTAAAGTAGTTACTGAATTCTATTTTATTTCTTCTAACTGCATAAGAGTTGAAAAACTATTTCTCTAAAAGAAAAGAGTATAGTTAATAGAATTCATTTCTTTTGAGTATAGTTAATAGAATTCATTTCTTTTGCCAGCATAAGAGTTAAATCAATTTAGCAACGGCATGAATAAGAAAAACTATTTCTACAAAAGAAAAAAGTATAGTTACATCTAAAGAAGAAAAATGAAAGAAAAGAGTATAGTTACATCTAAAAAAGAAAAATGATTTGAGTAATATTTAATAGGGGTGGTTTAATTTAGAATAAGTCTTTAGGAATTTAAATTATTTAAAATATAAAAAATATAAATGATTTAAATTATAATTAGAGAATATTTTTATTCAAATAAAATAAAAAAAATTCAAATAACTTTTCAATTTCCTACTCCATTCTTGTCTTTATTTTGCAAATTCTCAAGTTCACACGTGACAGGGGCATGTATTAATTGTTTAACATATTAAAAGTCACTTATGAAATGTGGCAGGGTTATGAAAAGTATGCCTTACCCTCTCATCGTTATCCTTCACTTTCACAAGCTTTTGACATAAAAATAAAAATAAAAATATATTGATAGATGTGGTTATTTGTTTATTGTTTAATTGGAAATATTATAATGTAATTAGTCATATGGGAATCATTTTGGCACATTTTTAGTTTTACTTTAAAAAAATAAGTTGAATAAAATTTTAGGAATTTCAATTCTTTAAAATGTAAAAAATATAAGCTGAATAAGATTTTAGGAATTTCAATTCTTTAAAATATAAAAAATGATAAATAATCTAGATTTGATAATTTGCTAATAGTTTTAGTCAGATATCCAACAGTTTGCTAATGTTTTTAATCAAATATCCAACTGATAAGATCAAACGTTTTCAAATATTTTTTCAGTTTCCTACCTCACTTTGGTTTTCATTTTACAAATTTTCAAATTCAACATGTATTAACTATTTAACTTTTTAAAGTCACTTATGAAATGTGTCTAGGTATGAAAAGTATGTGCAGGAGCATGAATTAATTGTTTAACTTATTAAAAGTCTCTTATGAAATGTGGCTGGGTATGAAAAATATGCCTTTCCCTCCCATCATTCTCCTTCACAAGTGTTCAAGGTCATGGAATAAAAAAAATTGATAGATATGGTTATTCCACTAGTTGTCTAGTGGAAATATTATAACGTGATTAGCCACATTGGAATCATTCTGGCAAATTTTTAATTTCACTTTAAAAAACAGATGGGTGGAGATTGAATCTCCATCAACTTAGACCTTATTTCTTTTAGCTTTTCCCATTTGATTTAAAAATAAATTAAATTTATTTCTTTCTTCCTCAATCATTTCATTCTTAGCTCTCTGCATATTTGACACTCCTCCATCCATCCATTCCAATCTTAGTGGGTGCCATTCAGGCACAACAAATTCAACTTCGGTATTTATAATTATGAGCAATCCAGAAGTTCTAGAATTTATTTATGATTATCATAACAGTGAGATGAGGTTCCAAAGCTTGATTTGAAGAAACACGCCATGTATGATAGCAAGTACCCATCACCATCTGCAGCCTATCGAGAAGTAAATCCTCAGCCAAAGTTCGACTCTATTATCCTCCTCTCCACTCAGTCTCATCAATGATTTGCTTACATAATGATTAGGGATATTTTTCATTTACTTAAAATGATTTTAATGTTTTTATGAGGGTACCGTTGAGTTAGTAGGTTTATTTCAATATTTTTGGTTCACCTCTAATTATAGAACATAACATTATAATTTTATTAGAAGTCTGCATATTTATGGTACAAAATAAAAGTCTGCAACAAAACTGTTAAATAATTTTTAGCAACTAATCTATTTTATGTATTATGTCAATACCGATAGTCTGAAACTGTCAAACAAGCTAACATTGCTCGTGCATTTATAAATATTCATGTTCATGTTTGAAATATAACAATAGCTATAAGGCTTAAATCTAAAGATCATTTTTGAAAGTGTAATGATGCTAAGTTGCATTGTTCTTTACTTGAAAAGGCTTAACGAAAATGGCCAGCACCACTAGGAAGAGTTGTTGATAACAAAGATGCCTATTTGGGAGGTTTCAGTAAGTTTTTTTAATATCTCTTTGTCATATAGAATATATCATGGTAATTGAGAAGTAGTCCATCAAATGACATGTGGGTATTGTCTCTCACAAGTTCAGAAAAGGAGGCAACCCAAGCTATTATAACTATTAAATACAAGGGAAAGAACACTGACAAATTTAGATATTAATATATATGAAATTGATAAGTGATACACCATTTCTAGAAAGCTAGTCACATGAGGGAAACATTACCACTCAACAATTGGATTGTATGAATTCCAAACATCATTTCCTTGGTAGCCCCTGATCAGAAGGAAATTGAAACTGGAGGCCAACGAAGTTCTCAAATTTTATTGTGTAGCCCCTAACTTGATCAGTTGTCACTCATCATGGAAATCACATAGTGCTTTCGGTGAATAAAATCGAAGAAATAATACTTACACTTTGCAATGATGACGTTCTATACTTGGTATTGGTAGACCTCTTCATGGGTGCATCATATGACATGCCCAGGAATATGGTAATACTCATGCATGATTACAATTTCGGAAATTAAGCTCAAGTTTTCTAGACTATAAGAGAAAATCCATTCCTGAATTTAGTTTAACCATAGACAGACTAAGCAGTTTAGGAAATTAAGCTCAAGTTTTCTAGACCATAAGAGAAAATCCATTCTGAATTTAGTTCAATCATAGATTCAACATTTCTGTGGTCTAGCATACATTTTGTAAAAGCATACTTCTAAAATACTCAAGATTTTTTATTAAGCAATTTTAAACAAATTTATAATGGTATTGTTAATTTTTTCTTTATCTTTTAAATCATTGTTTATATAGTTACAAATAAACTATATTATTTGAAACAAAATTTGTAAAAAGATGAATTTGGTTTGTGGGTTCTCAAATATATATATAAACAATCTAATGTAGTCATTAGATACAAAATGCTTCGTGTGTGAGATGATCAATGGAGACATTTTATGATTTGACAATCATCTATGTTTAAATATTTAAATAATCATTTGTTATCTATTAATTTATTTTTATCTCGTAAATAAATCTAATTAGATGTTAGAAGAAATGCAGGATAAACATGCTCTAACAGTGTAATAGACATATCAAATGATCAGTAATGGTTAATGATACTGAGTTCAGATGAGATGTTTCTGTTCCACGAGAGATGTGCATCTATGTACCATCCTTTCACATTGATGAGGCTGCCAATGGATGTGTTTCCATGGTATGGATAAATTCTTTGAATCATTGGATTCTTTGTGATGTGCGTAAATTCTTTCAATCAACTCAACATAATCAATTTCGACTAGGAAATGTTTGAAACCTCCTATCATAGTGCACACCATGATTTGTGAACTAATTTTTTTCAGAAATATTATATGTTGAGTTGTTTTCTTAATATTTGATTAAACTTTATTTGTTGCCAATTCAAGCACAATAAAAACAACTTGAAAAACTAACGATATTAGGTTTAGGCTTTATTTTAGGTTTTAATATTAGCTTTAAAAATTTTATTATTATGTTCTAGGTTTTGGATTTTTAATATTATATTTAAACTAATGATATTAGTTTTTAGGCTTTAATTTAGGTTTTAATATTAAGTTTTAAAATTCTAATATTATGTTTTAGGTTTTTTGGGCTTGCGAAGACTCTGCTAGATTTTGTATTCATCTTTCATATAAATAAATAAAAGTCTTTGGGGTTACTAGCTTCTCTTGTGGTGCATTGTTTGGTTGATGAGGTATACCCGTGTCAATTGATGTGATTATTCATTTGATTTTACATTGCTATTTAGTTGTTTTTTTTTGTGCATTTCCCTGAAGGCATTATTGTCTAGGGAGGAGAGATTTGCAGCTATCTCAAATCTCCTTTGGGCTTGGTATATTTTGTGTTGTTGTTGTAGCTTGTCATTTTCGGTTGAATGACAAGCTCAACTTGGTCTCTATATGCCAAGTCTCTTTTGCACTAACAATTGGTTTGCAGGGATTTTTGTGTTCAAAGGATAGGTTGCCAACTCTATTGGAGTGTGAGGACTTCTTCGGTTGGAATAGTCACCTCCAAGGATATCAAAGGTCCCACAAGTTATTCAAGCCAACAATCTCATAAGACATCAAGAGATGTAGGGACTCAAATGTTAGATAAAACCAATATGCACACAAATGAAAGAAGAAAATATGTGATAATTTTTCAAGATAGAAAATAAGCAAAGGGCTCAGAAAACCCTCTCTTAAATAAATCTCTTGATGTCTTATGAGATTGTTGGCTTGAACAACTTGTGGGACCTTTGATATCCTTGGAGGTGACTATTCCAACCGAAGAAGTCCTCACACTCCAATAGAGTTGGCAACTTATCCTTTGAAACACAAAAATGCCTGCAAACCAATTGTTAGTGCAAAAGAGACTTGGCATATAGAGACCAAATTGAGTTTGTCATTCAACCGAAAATGAAAAGCTACAACAAGAGCACAAAATATACCAAACCCAAAGGAGATTTGAGATAGTTGCAAATCTCTCCTCCCTAGACAATAATGCTTTCAGGCAAATGCACAAAAAAAACAACTAGATAGCAATGTAAAATCAAATGAATAATAACATCAAATGACACAGGGATACCTCATCAACCAAATAATGCACCACAAGATAAGTTAGTAACCCCAAAAACTTTTATTTATTTATATGAAAGATGAATACAAAATCCAGTAGAGTCTCCACAAGTCCAATAGCTCGTTCTATCCATCACAAATGAGAGCTCAAGACTCATATAAATAAGAAAATGGGAGATGATCCCAAGGAAAATTCCAATGACAAGTGGAGATGGATTGAAAATCCCAATGTAGAAAATCAAATCTCAAGTGGCAAGCTGACTGGCTATAGGTGGAAAACTTGACTCCTTGACTGTCCATCGAATATCCTCAAATTTGCTGTGTTTGGCTGCCTCTAAATTGCTGTTGACACCTCAAACGGTCAAGCCAACCAACCACTATGTAAGCTGTTATGAAGATCTGCGTGTAGCTGTTATGGTGATTGTATTGACTGCTGTTAACTGTGCGTATAGGCTGCCTCTAAATTGTTGTTCGCTGCCAAATCTGATCTGCGTGTAGCTAAAGTAGCTAGCTTTATACACGTGGATGGATGGGTGTAGAATAGTGGTGACACACTCCATAACTTATGCGTTGACTGAACCTTCCAATCTGCTTCACAAATCTGCGTATATAACTTTGACAGCTGCATTAAAAATTTGACCGGGACAGCGTGTAATCTGATTTGGCATATGAGTATTTGCTGTAAGTAACTGGCAATGTTGAGTTGTTAACCGACACATTCTTTTCCATCTGATTGGTGTAGAAGACAACTGCATATTAACTGAAGCAATTTTCCATCGTGGAGTGTTGACTGTTTGCCCACAAATTTGCATGAAATTTCCTCTTGCTGGACTGCGTAACATGTGAAACTTTAATTATAAATCTTTGATTTGATTTATGGTGTGTGTATATTTATCTCCCTGTTGAGTTATACGTATTAAAAGGAATGAGGTGAAGTGGGTCCCCTCCATTTCTTTTTGAACTTTTCACTTTAGATTTTGATTAACATTTGATTTGAATTAAATCAAAGTCACTTCAAACATTTGCTTGTACGTACTTCTCATGAGCTCATTGTCGGCCCCTTTGACTTTGATTTAAAAATTTTGACTTGAGCCTGTTGTACCTTATGAGGTGGGTCCCACATGCTTGCCACATCACCCTTGACTCTCCACATAATTTCCATGTCAAAATTTGACTTATTTTGACTTTGGAAAAATTTATAATTTTTTCCAATTATTCATTTTTTTGAATTTTTTCCTCATTTATGCTACTGTCATTTGAAAAATCGGCTTTTGAGGGGCTCTAAGTCACTTTTTGATCCCAAAAGTGGGTCCTAGGATAATTCTAGGTCTTTGAGGATGAATTTCAAGTAGTCATACACCCCAGACATTTCCTAAGGTCACTTATTTACACCATTACATAGAAAATAATTAAAAAATCCCGTTTTGCGGAAAATTTTTAATTATTGAAAAATCCTACTTAGACCTAGCCAAATTCCACGAAACTTTTTGTGTGATCTAGTATGGTAATATACATCGACTCTAGACATTAAGATGTGTCAGGGGCTCAATCTTCAAACCGTCACCCCGGCTTTGGGGTAAAAATTTAGTGAAAAAATCCAAAAAATTATTTGCCTCTGAAAAAGAAGGGATAATTAACCAGATAAAAAAAACACTCCAAGGTGTACTCATTCGCTGATCGAGTCCCAACATCCTAGGCCTGTTACAAATTCAAAAACTCATCATTATTAGTATCACTTATTACAATTCCCCGTAGGGTGTGGAATCTGGGTACAAGAAAGATGATGAGAATATAGAAGTATAGTTAAAAAACTCTGTTGAATTATGATATCTGATGGTACAAATGTCCTCTGGATCATCCTTGGGCATGGAGTCTTCACATAATCATTAGGTGCCACTCCATTATTCAACATTTGGCTCCATATGGGGATGCATGCTAGATATGAAGTGATAGTGTGCAAGAACCTGGAATCTACATCCACCGACAAAAGACATATATTAGCAGTATCCATTCAAAATATCAACAAATGAAATAAAGTACAGAAACAAAGAAATGGAAAGTACTCTAAGAGCATAAATGACAATTTATTCATGAAATAAAACTACTTAAACAAAAATGACATGAGATAAGGTTAGAAATATGATACAAAATGATGCCCCATGGCATTAGATGTCTTCAGTGAAATCCATCTTGAGAACCTGCCTACTCACAGGCAAGTCTATATGTTCTTTATTTGATGTGCCCTGCCCAATTCTGACTATCTTGGGATTATGAATTGCCCCAATTTTAATATGTTTGTGGCCATCAGATATACCAAACCTCTTCCTTTTCCTTTTCCGACTATTGATGCGTTGAGGCTTGATCTTACTCAAAACTGGTGGTTCATTTTTTATATCTTCTTCTTCTTCTTCTTCTTCTTCCTTTTTTTTTTTTTTTTTTTTTTTTTTT
>APFE030225130.1:101950-135863 GCA_000404065.3 Pinus taeda | reverse complement strand
GCATGCAGTTGTGTAAAAGACGATCATTCACTATCAAAGAAACATAAAATGGTAGATGATCTTCATTCCCCACATAACAATTCATACTTTTCAATACAATTTCCTCATCTTCCAGTTCGTCACTAGGCTTTTCTTCCCTTTGAGTAACTTCAATGGCACTTAGTAACTTGGCCCTTTGAGATGGTATCTTTAAAAGTTTTGTCACTGAAATAGAAACCTTTGCATTATTCACCCAATTACCCAGGTTAAAATTCAATTCTGAAGTAGGAGGAGAAAAATTTCTGTGATTATTCTGGTCTTGGATATCCCTTCTCTGATAAATCATCCCTTTGTGCTTTGCCATAGCAAGAATCTGTCCAGATGTAGGTTATTCCCCAGAAATCTTAGTGACCTCATCAAAATTTGCAATCATACTGTAAACCCCAAGATTATTAGGCCTATGGTCAATCTCTTGATTTCTCTCAAAGGTGTATATCTGATCTTCCATGGAGAACATATTGATTTGACCACTTGTCCCTCCTAACATGCCACTTTCTATGATACTCTTCACATATGGGCATGTGGCTTCTTCATGGAACTCATTACATGGCCTACAAAAAGGGGAAATCTAATCTACCATGTTGGTGGATTCCAATGGATTTGGAGGCCTATGCTCTTGTTGAGGGCCTTTATTATTTTGCCATCTATCATTTGGCCTAGTTTGGAATCTTTGCACTTGTGATCTCTCCATGGCCACCAACTTGTTTTGCATGTTTTGCATTTCTTTGATGTGATTTGCTTCCATGCTCTTGATGAGTTGAGTTAATTATTTAATAGGATCATGTGTAGTCTCTTCTTTGGCCTTGCCTTTGGAATCATTTGGTTTCGATGGCCCTCTATTGAAACCAGGAATTTCAGATTTTCCTGATTGCTTTCTAGTCCTTTCTATCTTTAAGTCTTCAGATTGAGCTACACTCAGATTCGTAGGCTCCTTCCTCCTCAACTCATAGGCAGTGTCAACCCAAAAAGCATCTAGATATGAGCATAAAAGAAATTCATCAGGAGGTTTAACAGTAGCAGGCATGCTTTTTACTAATTCATTGAATCTCTTGTTAAACTCCTCCACGGTCTCATTCTCATTTTTCTTCATGTTGCTAATGGCATTGATCAAATGCCTATTTTCCTTCTTCTCTCCAAACTTATTTAAAAATGCAGTCAGAATGGCTTGTAAAGAGTTATTTGAGTTAGTAGGTTGCTCAGTGAGCCAATAAAGAGCATCCTCTTCTAAAGATAAAACAAAAAGCCTCATTTTCACATCCTCATAATTAGCAGTGTTACACCACTTAAAGATACAAACATTGAAGTTTTTCACATATGATGTAGCACTAATGGCATTGTTACCTTGAAAGGAAGGCAACTTTTCAATAGCCTTGTCAGGGATATTGTGAGGATAGCCATTTATGTTAGTGAAGTCACAAGGAACAAAAAGATCATTCAAGATACTAGGATCTACTTGTTCTTGAAAAAGCGAATGAATATCAAAAATAGCCTCTTGCCCAAGACTAGCAAGAGCTCTACTATGAGAAAATCTATTCAACCTCTCTCTAAAAACCCTTTCAAGATCAGGAGAGGGGCTAACTAGACCACTTGAATTTCTCCTAGTAGAGACTCTTGCAAAATTTGGATTGAGTGGAGTTGCCACTTGAGCAAGAATCTAAATCTAAAGTTCAAAATGCTAAAACCAAAAGGTTAAATTCTTTAGGTTTTGGATTTTTAATATTATATTTAAACTAACGATATTAGTTTTTAAGCTTTAATTTAGGTTTTAATATTAAGTTTTAAAATTTTAATATTATGTTTTAGGTTCTGGATTTTTAATATTATGTTTTGAGTTTGTAAGTTTTAGGGGTTTAAATATTATTGTTTACTTAACATTTGTTATAGAGGTACAAAGTTTTTTTTTTTTTTTTTGTTTTTTAATTTTTTTTTTTTTTTTAACATTTTGTAGAGGCTAAATGATTTATCAAAACCTATCATTCAAATTTTAGGTCCTCTTTGATTTTACAAGTTTTCACTATTTTTTTTGGTTCTTTCTTAGAGACGCCCTATAAAGTGGTCCAATCATCCTAGAATGCATTTCCTTGGATGAATCCTTGTTATGGCTTGCTTTCATAATAACTCTATCACCATAGCCAAATTTGCATGATAAAGTTCTTGCTAAAAATGGCAATTATGCATCCTTTGGAAGCATTTCAATTAATGGTTTGAACTTCACACCAACCATTGCATTGCATAATATCTTAGAGGGGACAACCATTGAATTTCATGGATACTTTGCTACTGAAAGCTTATCTATTTCTAAGGAGATTATCCCTAGACATTTTGGAAGGTCTACGTAGGGTTGTTGGAGGTGCGATGGATTTCCTCACCCTACATGAAATGTTACCACAAGCATTTGATTATGCGGGGACAAAGAAAGCCATCAAAGATGTTTTCATAGGCTTGGTTATGATGTCCACTAGTTTATATTTCTTGGATATCAACTTACTCAGGAGATGTGTTTATAATGATTTACATCAGAATTGGTTCTCTCAATTACTATTTTATGCTCATCTTGGACTCCATAGCTATTCCATCGTTGGCAAGCAGAAAATTCCAGTACATGAAGGCTAGTAGCATTTATGAATCAAGTTACAAGGTAGTTTGCTTACCTCACTAGTTACAATATTTTGACTGTATTTTCCACAAATATATATACATGAAGCACACATTTAGTTTTCTTTGGAGCATGGAGTGCTAACTATGATTGGAATGATGGGCGCACATAGAATTCCTTATCCTCCAAGGGATTCTAACAATGTGCTCACTGTTCCCGATGTCTCATTCCATCGAAGCAATATGATGACCTCTACTTAATTGAAGTGGACAGAGTCCTGAGACCTAATGGCTGTTGGATTTTATCAAATTCACCCATCCACTGAAAAAACATCATAAGGGTTGGGAAAGGACTATAGAAAGCTTAAAGAAGAGGAAGATGCAATTGAGTATATTGATAAGCTGTTATGCTCGAAGACATTTGTCCAAGCAGGAGATAGTTCTATATCAAAAAAGCCTACCAATCACATTCATTGTATAAAAAATGAAAATTATTCAAGGTTCCCATCTTTTCCCAAGAATACAATGTAGATGCTTTTTGGTATTAAAATATAGAGACATGTATAACCCCATTTCGAAAGGTTAAAAGTATTAATGATATTACAAGAATGGCCCTGGAAAAATGGCCAAAATGAGTAACAACCAATCCACCTAGAACTTCGAAGGGTATTTTTCCTAGAATAACAGGTGAAATATTCGATCCAAGATACAAAATTATGTAACAAGCATCTAATATACTACAAAATATTTATCGGAAGGCTTATTGATGGAAGATATCATAACATTATGGACATGAATGTTGGGTTAGAAGGCTTTATTGCTTCCTTGGCTAATTACCATGTCTAGGTAATGAATGCTTTCCTGACAGATGCTAAAAACAACTCTTGTCATCACTGTATAATGAAGGCTAACTGGAACATACATGGATTGGTGTGAAGAATTTTCAACACACCTAAAGACATATGATATTTATTCATGCCAATGGAATTTTCAACATGTTCCAGGATAGGTATGATATAGTAGACATTATTCTAGAGAAGGACTATATACTACACCTGGAAGGAGCAGTTATCCTTTGTGACAATGTAGATGCACTTGTCAAAATAAAGAAAATAACTCACACACAATGAGAGAGGAAAATTTAGTGCAGAAAAGATCCATTTTCTAAACAATACATGATTGAATGATATTAATCAAAGGAAATTTCATAGTGATAATTTAGATATCTAATAGATGCTCTAGGTTTCTAAGAGTGACCACTCTAAAATTGAAATGAAAAGATCTAAATTGATGCATTTAATGTAATAAAGGATGGGAGTATATTTTTTCTCAAGCCATGGTTATGATGGATGAAAAGTACCAATCCTTGAAGGCATCATTACTCGAGGAATCCAGAGAGGTATTTCATAGGCTCATTCCAAAGAGTACAAGGAAGAACGAAAAGAGTTGAACAAGGATGTGATGTCGCAAAGAGTTGAACGAGGGTGCAATGTGGCAAGGAGTTGAGTGAGGATGCCACACATTGTAAGGATCTGATGTCATAAGGAGTCAGAGTTAAGATGTGCTACATCGCAAGGGAAGATAGGGTCATTACAATGCATTGAAAAGTATAAACACTCATTGCACCACATCACGAGGTAGGAATTTTCCTTGTGCTACATATTAAGAAAGTAAGCTCATAGAACATGGAAAGTGAAGTGAAGTGCAATGCTTCAGATTCTTCTGACAATTCGGTTCCAAGCATGAAAGAAGAGACATTAAATGATGAGGTCAAACTATTAATTCCTAATGAATAAAGTGAAGTTAAGAAAGTTTATGGAGGGACTGATTACCTTAGACTCTATTCTAATTCACTTAGGCAGGGATATTTTATTATTAGTCTTGAAGAATACTACTGAAACTATGTACAAGAGGTACATGAGAAATGGGGATTGAAACCTCAAAATGAAATTAGGGTAAATGAAGAGCGACTGCATCAATGTGTTTATGTAGAAAAAAGGAGAGCTTTAACATGCAGAATAAACATTGGAGTAGGTGTTGTATTGGTTGTGATGAGGCGAAATTTCAGGTGAGTAGGCCACTATATGTCCAGGGATGATCAATTAGAGCATTCACATATACACTCTCTCAAGGCATTATGATGATACTTTTTGGATTGCACAACATCAATCCTTCTATTTATTTAAATTGCTTTCTATATGTTATCCATTATGATGAGACAAGAGCACCAATGACTAGGGTTTCCTTATATTTTATATACAATAATTTGACAATGAAAGTATTTGATTTGAATACTTTCCATGTTGAGGATGTAATGCATTCTATGGTCGATATTGTCACCAATTGTATATTTGAAGTGATAGATCCTGCATTAGAGGAGGTGGTTTTGGTGAAGATACTCCAAGTTCCTTTGGCTTGTATGAAAAACAAAAATTCTATAGTATTGAGTAACTAGGATGTTTGTACCATAGTGAATACATGCTTCAGGGTAGTCCAACAAACCTAAACCAAGGGGGAGTTGCTCCAACTAACAACATGCCACAACATGCATGAGATTGTGAGGTCTATTTTTCTCATTTACCTTTCCTCTGCTACATGCACAAATGGTGTGCAAAGCACTTTTATCATGTTTAATTCTCATGTGGATTATAATAGTAAAGAAAGTGGAGGTGATAGTGATAAATATGGGAATTTTGATAATGGCATTGCAAATTCCGATTCTAGTAAGAAATCATGGTCATGTACAATAAATTTTGATGTGTCATTTATTTCCAATTCTAAAGTAGGATTTAATGATAAAATGGTAGATAACAACATTGGTGAGAAGATACTAGTTGTCAATTTAGGATTTCTTAGGGATCCATATGGGTTACTAGCATTATTGAGATTTTCCACTTCTTATGCTTCCTTTTGAATATCATTGAGAGAGTGTGTTTAGGAAATAGATCAAACCTTTTTAGCCCTAAATGAATATGTTCCACTTTTTGGGGGGTTAATAAACTCTACTATTGAACTAGGAGGATCAACACTAGGAAAGCACCCAAAGTTGGCTCTAGTGCAGGATGAACATTTTAGTAATTAGATCCAGTTTGGATAATCATCAAGTCCTCTCGTTTTGTATGTAATAATATTCCTAATCTCTATCATCATTTACGCTATCAATTGAAGCTACTGATGGAAGCTTTCTTCACATGTGTCATACTTAAGCTTGCACAAGGCAAGTATGGTACATCATACCAACAAGAAGAAGTTGCAATGGAGGCACTGCTAGATCTCTACAAACAAGCAAAATTTCTTTGAGATGTATGCAAATTTTGATTGTGAAGTTACATGCAGTAACTTATTTGAAGATATTTGTACTTTGTTGTCAAAAAGTGTATTTCCTATAAATTCCCCTTTATTGGCCATGCCTATTATAGCACTGGAGGGGTTGATTGCAGTTATTCATAGCATGGCAGACATAATCAATGTTGCACGTTCACTTCTCAAACTGATGCTAGTAAGGGATATTGAAGAGAATGAGTCTTTTTGAATGGTAACATGTGGTAGTTATGAAGATCCCACTCATGAAGACATGCCAAAATTTCTTCTTATTTTATTTCTTTGTCATATTGTAAATATTATTTGTCATGAAAATAGAGAAATTCCAAAGAGCATGAAAAGTCACTAGGAGTTGAATAGGGCATAAGGTAGTTGAAAGGTCGTGGGGAAGGTGAGGAATCACTTACCATTTGTATAAATGTACCCTCGTGCCTTTAGAGTGGGGGATTTTAGCATTTGATTTATTTTTCACTTAGATAGTTATGAGCACTCTTTCTCTTGGTAATTGTAGACTAAGTTGTGGTGAGGCTAAGGGACTTATTTTCAAGACGATATGAGTAGACCACCTTCCACTATTATATTTTGATGGATTTGTGGCACATGTACTTGGATTCGTGGCACGTGTACTTGGATTTGTAGAATTTTCAATAATAATATCTACTCTTTGCATAGATTTTCGTGCACTTTCATGGTGGTGTTAATGTCTATCCAATACTTCTATTGTGTGTGCATGTTTTCTTTCATATGAGTTATATGTTGATGAACTAACTCATGGATTATTACTCATATGTTTGTTGAATCTTTGTTGTTTCATTCCACACAAAAGCTCGTTTTTGGCTAAGAACTATTTTGCAATTAATTTCTAGTACTCTTTTATGCTTGTATCTCTTAGATGGTTTTAGCTAACTGGTTCCTCATGAGATATACAACTTATTATTGCTACATTATTTTTATCTTGTGCTATGTATCACAAGTTTATCAATTGTGGGATGATTCTTCCTCTCTCTTCGAGCATTGCATACTTTCTCTCACATTAACATCCCTTTATTTGAAATCCAAGAGGAAATAAACATGGTGGCATCCAGGCCCACATATTGGATGGGAATCCTATCCCAAATGGTGTGAGGTCTAATTGGGACTTCACACAAAGGAGTTCCCCTTACTGTTGTTAGTACATATTGGATCGTCAATAATTTTGGTGCTAGAAGGAGGGTAGATGACAAGATGACCTTATGGAGACTTCATCTTGATTTTTTAATCTTGAAATGGCTACTTCTAAAACACCTATTTGGTGTTGTGTTTATGGAATAGTAGGTTTCCGAATCCCTATCAAGATAGCTAATAGCTTGTCAAAGAATAAGTTTTATGACGAGGGTGATATTTATTTATTTGAACATATCTACAAATTTATTGAAATTTAGATATTGAATCACGTGACTCATGAATGTGTTATATGCATAATTTTCACTCTCACATTCAAATGTTGCATTAAGTCTTGGTGTCAAACTTTTTCACCCCACATATAATCATTTTTTTAACAATTTATGGATGTGTTTGAATATGCTTTTGAAGGGTATAGTCCTAAGGAATTATTTAAAAAGATCAATGAGAATAGAATGAATCTAGATGAATCATTGGAAGATTTTGCATATAGATTTAATAATATTTGCTATATATTTCTTGAGAGAGATGTGGATTGGGATCATTTGCACAAATATTTTCGATGGTTGGTTTACTCTTTTATGGAAAATGTAAATTTGAATTAAATGTTGACAATCAGTCATCAAATTATTCTAATGATCCACATGTTACAAATTAACTAAATTCCTACTTTCATTAGGAAAAATTTTGTCTATTTTTCAGATATTCACAGGCCAAAAACAATATTGGTTCTTGGAGGAGGAACTTGTCACCTCTAACATCCCTCATCCTCCATCCTCATTACCCAATGAAACAAGTTCTTGTGCAAACAATGAATTCTTGGTTGTCAATGAATCAAGTAGAATGAATATTGAATTGATCTAAGTGGATATTGGCTGTCACCCACCTATTCCACTCATCTCACAACATAGTTTCCTATTTTTCAACATAGTTTCCTATTTTGGTAGTTTTCTATTTTTGGCAGTATTAAGGTATTGAACTTCCAAAAATGGTGTTTTTGGAGAAATGGGAAAACATATTCCTTGAAAAACTATCTGTACTCAAAATTTGTTCTCCTTAGATAGACCTTTTTAATGAGCTATAGTGCATGGCAAACATAGATTTAATGCCAAAGTTACAACCTCGAGAAATTGACATTCGAATTTATCCCATTGAGGCCCATAAACCTTTGGAGCTTCATCTCCTAGGGTTATGTTTTTCTATATTTATGGTTTATCATTGTTTCTTCATGATCAAAATTCTTTGAGCCTCATTGTAACATAGTTCAGGAAGTCGTGTAACCGTCACATCTCTTCTCACAGATAAGCTACCACCATTCTAGCTAGTTTTCTTTCATTCTACATGTAAACAATTTGAACATTTCCCTTTATTAAATGAAGTTCAATTTCAATATATCTCTGTGCTTTATTTTAATTTTGTATTTTATTTCACTCCATTCTTAAATTTAGACCAATCGTATCAGAGTGGCATGCCCTTTATTTGTTTTTTTTGCACATGTCCCCAATGAGGTCGGGGTATAATAAGTTGGGACTTGAATCACTTGAGCCTTGACAAGACCAACTTCACTGACCTAGAAATCATCCCATGGTGGAAGAAAATAAAGACGAGGGAGAAAAATATCCTTTCAAAATGTTGCTCGAAGAAGCCCTAAAGCAACAAAGGAATAAGATGATGGATAATTTTTCCCAGATTCTTCTGCATATACCAATAGGTGATGCATATTCATTTAAAAATCACTTCAGAGGCAATGACCCCTTTAAGGTACAAGTTAATTTTTATATTCCTATATTTGAAGGCCATATAAATGCAGATGCTCTAGATAAATGGTTAAATGATAATTTTTTTTTTCCATAAATTTTTTGATAGAGAAAATATTACTTTTGGACTACTTAAGGTTGTGCCCCATGTCAAGGATTAATGGGAAACTTACTATGAGCAAAGGGCCAGGGAGGAATCCCTACTATTTACAATTGTATCCTCTTGGAACTCTTTTCAGGATGTTGTTAAGGAACATTATTACCCTATTGGAATCTATGATGATAAGTACATAAAACGGACCACACTATGGAAGGAAAGGGACTGAGAAGTGTCAGAGTTCACAATTATATTTCATACTTTACGCATAAATATAAGTAGCAAGGACTCTAAGATATATCTAAGGCTCAAGTATCATGGTTATATGCACAAATACATACAAGAAGAAATGGAATTCCTAGACATCTCCTAACTTGGCACAACATATTGATATGTTGTCAAAACTAAGAGAAAACTTAAATAGAAGCAATGATTTGGATATGAAATCCAAAGTAGGGCAAGGGAACCCCCAAACCACAAAACAAAGGATAGAGCCATGGTGGAATACCCTAGGACAACCCATCAAATCTAGAGGCAAATAATAGTAATGGGAAGACAAAGAATGTCATAGGGAAGTAGTGTGAGTTCCACAAGAGCCCCACTCACAACAAAAATGAATGTCGTGCAAAGCAATCACTAGTGGTTGAGCTAAAAGCTTAGAAGTTAGATGCATTTTTTAAATATGAGCCAAAACCTGATAGGGGGAAACAAATCATTGATACAAAACCTAATTCCACCATTTCCACCACCAAGGTTAAGCAAATTGATCCTAAAGACCTGAAGGAAGGTGAGAGTCTCTTCCACTTACAGATGCGGGTGAAAGGATCTCCACTATGTTTCATTGTCGATAATGAGAGTCAGAAAACCTCATCTCAGCAGTAGATTTTGTTAAGTGGTTGGACCTATCGACAACACCACACTTATAGTCATACACCATCGATTGGCTCCACCAAGGGTGAGATCCTTGTGTCAATCAATAATGTCGCCTGCCATACAACATCAAGCCTTTCATGGATGATGTATTATGTGATATTATTCCCATTGAAATTTGTGATGTTTTATTAGTACAACCATACTTTTGGAAGAGTCATACTGTGTATGAGTCGAGACCTCATATTTTTATTGTTTCTTTGGGTAGAAAAATATATAGAAAGTATGTTCAAAATTATAGTTGAATAGAATTTGCAGATACAGAAAATGGAAACTGAGTTGGAAATTTTATTAAAGCAAAAATAACAGCAAGCCAATGTATCAACAACCATTCCCATAGCAATAACTTCCATTGCAGATACTTCAACAACAAGAACTTTTGTTGCAACAACCATTATAGTAGAAACGTAGTCTACCGATTCAGAAAATGATTTAACTAAAGCTATGGGAGATTTATCATTAAAGGGGAAAGAAATTGAAAAGCTAAAAGCTAAACTCAATAATCTTCAGGTGCACAAAATTAAAACTGACAATGCTTACATGGTAGAGCTTCAGAAAATCCATAGGTTGACTCAGAGAATAGAGGCCCTTGAAAATGATTTTTTTATTTCTCAAACTATTACACAAGCCAAAGAGAATATCTGGCTGGATATCAATGAATCCATAACTAACTTATTGATCAGGAGCTCAAAATTTGCCAAAAATTCAAAGTTGTCAAAATGGTTTGGAACTTGAATGATTGCGTAGATCTTATCATCCTGAATCTAGTGCAACTTGTTTCACGTGAAATGGACATCGTATTCTCCTAGAAACGCGATCTATTCAGTTTGTCAAACAGATAAACAAATTTGCAGATGCTGACTAGGCATCCGTACATCCGAGTTAGCAAAAGGAATATTGTTGGTATATTCTTATGGTATATTCTTTCGGCATATTCTTTGGAATTTTCTCAGGCTCAGTGGCATCATTCTATTGGTCCACATGTTTTTGTTTGGGCCAATGAGGACGTCACACATGGCTAAGCATGACGCCACCATGTGTCCTCCTCGTGTTAATGCAAACTTTGTTATGGCGAATAGGGCAGAGACCGAGCTCGACCCCACAACCTCCCATACACTAACACACCATCTTACCAATACGCCACATGGTTGTTACTTAACCATATAGGGAGGTGGGTTATTATTATAGTTTAATGCCACAATGGTTGGGGGGTTGGGTGGACTTAACCGCCCCCCATGTGAACACCATAACTGCCAGCCTTAACCATTAGCATTGGGAACCTGCCTACTGTCATCACTAATAGCTAGCCTTAACCACTGGGGGCCCCCACATGTGAGCACACCAAGCTAACATTTAATGTGACTGTCAAAGGGGAGGGGGCCAGTGCCGGGGGCTAGACCCTGGGTGCCCATATGACCAATATTTTGGTTTTTAGGCCTCGATGGCTAAATTAAAGGTCCTACAAATCCGCCCAAAAAATTGGGAATTTTTCGCTCCGTTAGCAGAAAATGGGGCGAAATTGTAGGACGATGCCGATTTTGTGCAATTTGTAGAGCGAATAGTGGAGAAATGAGGAGAGGTCATAACTTCTCCATTTTTCGACCAAATTGGGTACAAAAAGAGGTTAGGTAGCCATTTTTCGACATTTGAGACTCACTGGAGCAGGTCTCAGAATCAAAGGAGCACTTTTAATAGGCTTTTTACAGGTTGAAGTTTATCGGTGTCATGGTCAACCGGAGTGTTGAATCAGTTTATGGAGGAGTTTGAAGATGGAGATGACCTTGCAAGGGTTTTCCAGCCACCATGTGCTTTCTGCAACAATTATTACATCAGTGTTGTAGCTTTTATTCCTATTTTCTCTATGTGTTTTGGAGAAGAGACTTGTTTATGTACTTCAAGTGGATTGTGGTATTGTTGATTCTCTATGAAGTTGGAGTATGGGGTCTTGGTGTAAGATGTATTTGTTTGCTGAAAGTTTACATGTTTGACTATAGGTTTACGTGTATATGGAGTGATAACTCTTGTAGAAGTTGTTTCTTTGAAGGAGAAACTAACCATTCCATTTCTCAGCGCTTTATGTACTCTTCTTTTTCTAAACATTGAGCATAATGAGAAGGGGTCATGTCATTAGAGCTAATCCAAGGAGATATAGCCTAAGAGGGGTGAAATCCTTTAACAATGGCTGGTGTATTTTTGATTGATGCATGCTTTTATTAAGTGTTTTGATTTCTTGTTTAAGTTTTTCATGAAATTAGCTTAAGAAAACACACATAAAAACTCATGTTTTTACTTGCTATTTTGGGGTACAAACCTCAAGCACATTTTTGTATTCTGATGAGGATCTTAGCATAGAAAAATAATATTACACATTTAGATCAAGTTGGTATTAGAGCACCAGTTTTATTTTTGAAAGGAGGAATTGGCCGTTGTTTGCAAGTGAATATGTTTTGAAGCTCAAGTGTGGAGAAGGTTTTGGAAAGGAGAGCAAGATTATTACAATCTCTACCACCAGTTCTACCTCAAGTTGCAGTAGAAGATTCAAGCGAAGCATGTCCCAAGGAGGAGAGCCTACAAGAATGTCAGAGGATGTGAAGGCTTTTAGAAAGGCTTTCTTAGACATGGCAAAAATGGTGAAAGTCTTCTATGAAGAGAGGAATACCAAATCGCAAGGTGAAATATCTAGACCTCCAAGAGGAGAATGTTCTCCAAGGGAAGAAGGTAAAGAGAAAGGTGATAAACCACCATCTTCTCCATAATCTTCATGTTTTTCTACAACTCTTATGGAAGATTATAATGTTGAAAGTCCCTCAGAAGGTAGATGGACAAGTTTGTACCTTTTGCCCACATGATGTGGAGAATGAGGTTCTATCAGCACCCAAATTCAAGGAGCTAAAAGAAGAGAGCCAAAGAGTCCAAGAGGACACATCCATAATCAAAAGAGAGTTTGAAAACATCTTTGATGTCAATCAAAAGATGAGGCAAATGGTGAGCATTTACATGCTTCTTCTTTACATGAAATTGTTGATGTAAATTCATTTGCAACCTTTGAAAAACATAGTAAAGGCATTGGATCCAAGATCTTGACCAAGATGGGTTTACAAGGGAGGAGGCCTTGGAGTGAACCATCAAGGCATTAAAAACCTTATTGAGGGAAAGGATAGGCCTAAATATGAAGGCTTAGGTTATATTTCAAAAGAATAATGGTCTTCTAGTGACAACTCATGGGTATCATGTTCCTTTTTCCATAAGAGAGGACATGAGGAGGCAAGATGTTGAGATTTGCATCCAGAATTGGTGCCTGCTTGGTTCCTCAAGTATAAGGATGACTTGAAATGAAAAAAATATCCAAAGAGAGATGAACAAGTTGAATAATAAACGAAGCTAAGTTCTTCTTACCATGCAAATTCCTCATGCAAGAAGTGTAAACCAAAGGACAAAAAAAAGAGGTATAATCGTTCGGCTAATTCAAATGATTTTCATAATGGAAAACAACATGCTGATTTGAATAACATATTGAGGATTGTGTTTCCATGCACATTTTGCCTTTCATCTAACCATTGTGTAGATAACTGATATAAAATAAAAGCAATCATCAAGAAGATGTCTATGTCTAATGGAATTGACACTGAAAAGAAAAAATCTCATCCAAGGTTAAAAACATGTGAGCCAAGAGAAGCTCAAAAGAAATTTTGCACTTACTGCAATATTAGTGGTCATTGGGTCAAGAAGTGTTGGAAATTGTTTCCACAAATTCATCCTAGAAAGGGAAAGAAAATCATGCAAGCACCAGAAGAGGAAGCGACGAAAGAAAAAGTGGCACAAGATGTGACCATCCTTGAAGCAACTCTAGAAGGAGAAGATTTTCAAATAGAGGGTTGATTTACCTAGTTGGGTAAGAAATGGGTGGACTATTTGTCCAACTGAAGTTTGTAAATCTTTATTTTTCATTAGTTTCATATCTCCATAGTTGGGAAATTTGTAAAAGTGACATTCATAAACAAATCACTTATATGTAACAGTGTTTTCTTCGGGGATTGTTATGCTAGTTTGGCTTGTTGATAGTCAATTTGAATGGAAAATTCTGGAGTCAATTTTATTCCATCTTGTAAAATGCATATCTATTTTTAGTTTAAGAAAACATTTTAAAACTTTTGTATGAGTAGTTGCAACACATTTAGTATATTACAAATGTGTTAAGCACTCAAGTTATACAAGTATTCACTATGTGAAACTTATTTTGATTCATTTGTCTTATCCTTGATAAGGATTTTTAAGAAGAGCGCCATGGATTTCTTCTTGGGAAGGATGTTTTTGTGGATGGCCATAGCGACATGGACAAGCCAAGAACATCGAACTTGAATTCTTTTGTTAGGTTATATTTCAAGTTCAACATGAGAAAGAGCCAAGAAGGCACTACAATCATCGATTGGATCGAGTTTGGAAAACTGAAGGAAGTTTACCTTCAAATGTTGAACAATTGAAAGTGAACTTTTAAGGACCAAAATTTCAGTGGGGAGGAGTGATTAGGAACTCAAAATTTGCCAAAATTTCAAAGTTGTCATAATTATTTGGAACTTAAACAACTACATAGATAACATTGTCTGGAATCCGACCCAACTCATTTTGAGTGAAACGGACATCGTATGCTCCTAGAAACATGATATGTTCACTTTGTCAAACACGTAAAAAAAATTGTAGATGCTGACAGGGATGCTGACTGGGCATCTATATAGCCCTGTCAGAAAAATGAATATTATTGGTGTATTCTTGTGGTATATTCCTTTAGCATATTTTTCAAAATATTCTTAGGTTCTGTGGCATCTTTCTATTGGTCCACATGTTTTTGTTTGGGCCAATGAGGAGGTGACACGTGGCTAAGCCTGAGGCCACCACTTGTCCTCCTTGTGTTAATGCAATTTTTTTTATGGCAAACAGGATGGACGCCGGGCTCGACCTTATGACCTACCATACACTAATGCATTGGCTTACGAATACGCCACATGGTTGTTACTTAACAATATGGGGAGGTGGGTTATTCTTATCGTTTAATGCCACAATGGTTGGGGGGTCAGGTGGACTTAATCGCACCCCATGTGAACACCATAACCGTTGTTAGTGTCTATGAGTCACTAGTGATCAAATGTACTCTTTCCATGTGGTTGATAGTGTTATCAGGTCAAATTGTTATATTTTCAAATAAAATTTGATCATTGGTCAGTTCTAGGTCATTACTACTCCCTCCATTCTCAAGGTCAATAAATGCCATTCTGGTCTTGTCATCACTCGTTGTGATTAGTCACCAAAAGAGTGTCTTGGTCATCATTTAAGGTCATCATATCATTATCATACATACTACAAAGGTTCAAATGTCTTTAATCATGGTTTTAAGATATGCATTAGGTGTAATAATTAGGTCAGGTCATCAAAAGTCATGTAGGGAGTCATGTCATCACCATAGTCACAATCATGGGAGTTATTAATTAGGAAAAAGTGTTTTAAATTATTCTCAAGGCACATTTTACTCTTTATGAAGATGTAATCTTGCATAATAAAGTATAAAGTTGTTGTATACTATCCAATTATTCAATTTTTCAAAAAGACAAGTGATGTCACTTCATGACCCAAAGCAAAAAGTCGATTTCCAGCCTATAAGAAGACCATCCAAGTATTCTAATTGCTCATTTAATCTTTATTGAGAATCTCTCTACCATTGAGCTTCATCCCAGCCACTAGGGCAGCCAAATTCCTCCTCAAAACACTTGCTTACCTCCTACGCTGCACTTCTGGCTTCTATGCTGCACTTTTGAATTTGGAGGCCAAGCAAGCATCATAAAGGGTTATTTTCAACATTTACAGGTTCTAGCATCTCCTTCTCAAGTAAGTAAACATCATGCACCTCTTATGCATCATTCTTCTTAAGAAACTCAGTGAAAATCCCTCTCCCAGGGTTTCACTTCGCTTTTGGTTTCTGCGAGTTTTTGCTTCATCACAGTGGTAAAACACCTATATTTTTTTCTCTCACATACCTCCCCTAAACATTTCCTATACCCATTCCCTTCATCTCCCTCATTTTCCCTACAAACCCTAGCCTATGCTGTGCTTTTGGGAAATTCCTATGCTAGGACCGTGTTTTGGTGTTTTTTCCACCTTTCCCTCACCCATTTCAAGGAATTCCACTTCCCTAGCCTCCCTAACAGCTACCCCTATCCCCTATAATTTTCCCACAAATTTTCCTAATCCCTATCCCCTCCATTCCCTTCCCTAAAATTTCTACCCCATTTTCCCCTATTTTCACAAATTCTACCCTTCCTTTCCTTATACCAAACCTAGGGTTTTGTCAAGAAAACAAAAAGCATGGACAGTGAGAAAAATAAATAAAATAAGGGAAGTATTGTATCCACATTTGAGCCATCCAACATCAAATATATCAATGTTTCATCATACATCAAGAAATCATTTGAAGATGTTGGCTGCCTATAGTGTTGTGAAAGAATACAAGAGGTGGGTTGTCATGTCAAGTTAAGTAGCCTTTTTGCCACAAATTTCAAGAGGGAGAATACCACCATAGCAGGGATGGACTTCATGGTATCACCATAGGAAATTGGCATGATTTTTAGGTTTTTGAGGTCATTTACTGCACATAGGGACAACCTTACTTCAAAATCATTTTCTGAAGTAATGAAGATAAATTTTAAAAAAGTGAAAGAGGTTTTTGTTAATCATAGACCAAAGAACAAAAAATTCCTCCAATTTATGCATAGATGTTATGATTTGAGAGAAATTCCCAAACTACAGTTGCTAGAAGAGAGTTGCTACACTCTAGACAACTTGACTTCAAGTCAGTTGTTAAGGGGTTTGGAGCAGGTTTTTCCAATGCTTGATGACTCTATTGTGTAGTATAAATCATAGCATTTCCAACCATATATTTTTCGGTAGATAACCCATCCAGGAAGGCCTCCAAATCACTCTCCAAACCACACTCTACAGTTATGCAATTTTTCATTGTGTTTTTAGTGATCAGCTTCAAACTTGGATTTTGAACAAATGGAAACCATTTTTTGCGAACTGATAGAGGTTTTTCTTCAAAAAAACCTTATCTACAAAACCTTCTTCTAGTTTTGTAAACGTTTTGTGTTTAGAGATATATTTCTCCATTGTTGAGCCCTATGTTTGCAGAAAACCCAAAAATTCAACCCACCACAAGCGTAACGTGGCCACACTGCGCCTTTTCTCAGGGCCTCCAAATGACTAATGGATTACATGTATGGAAATATCTTGGATCCATACATCACATATATCAAATTTGATTTTCATTTCAACTCATAGTTTGGGAGAAAAGGTAAAAAAACTAGCCAATTTTCATGTTTCTACCACCTTTTTGGACCTCACGCTGCACTTATGGAGTAGTTGTGGAAAATTGAGTTTTTAGTGGTCCTGGAGAGGATTGTTTGCATACTTGAAGTTTCAGAGGCATAGTAGACATCCCTAGATTTCCAACGATACCATTTTCATCCCAAAACTCCTCCAGGAAGGCCTCCAAAACATCTTGCCAAAATGCACTACACTTCTGTTAAGAGCATGCTACGCTTCTGTGGAGAAGCCTATTTTTGAACTTTTCATGGTCAAGGGTTGATTTTTATTGATGTAATTAATCTTGAGATAATTCCAAATGATGCAATTAATTTCTCTAGGGATGGTAAGAATGAATTTTATTGTAATTAATGCTTTCAATGTCAAACTAAGTCAGTTAGTCTAAATAGGGAGTTGATTTCTAACCTCCCTAGTTTTAGGTATGGTTAGAGATTTTGATGTAAATAGTTCCTATGATGATGGGTTTCAACCCCTAAGAGGGGGAACATGTTTTTTGGTCTATATGTAGCCTGGTCTAAGTCATAGAGAGGGTTGGATGCTTGATAATCATATCTTGGAGCTAGTGTACACTTTTTTTGCAGTAATACAACAGGAAATTGTAGCTATTATCTTCGGATTCTTGTGGTATGATTTGTGACATCGTTTTTTCTTTATTTTATCATCAAATTGGTCATCTCATAGGTGTTTAAGTAGAATTCATAAGTTATATGATTTGTTTTGATGAGATTTTCATGCTACTGTTCTATTTCTTCTGATGAGTGAATTCATGCTTACATGCTCATTCTGATCCTCTATCTTTTCATCCCAATACCAAAATGACAACCTACTTCTATCGCTAATCATACCTACCTTTCCCCATTATACCTCTGTAATTGATCATTTGAAACCCTATCATATTTTCTAGATCTATGAGCTTCACCCAACAAACCCTAAAATCAAACCCTAGTGAGCTTAATATCTAGTCTAAGATCTATTTTCCTTCCTACTCATTTTATTGGTTGTGAGATTCTTAAGAGAGCCTTCTCTGATTTGGTAGGGCTAGCTACCAAATCTAATTTGAGGTTACCTCCGCCGGTTTCCTTTCTCAGCCTTGGGACACTAAGGAGTGCTAACATTTTTGGTGACCATACTGGGGAAGCGAACGATTTCATATTCCCCGCGAAAGATCATCAAAATTTAGATCTGATTTGTTGATGGTGGACATTAATCAGAAACATATGAAGGCTGAACCATTCACCTAGGGACTCCAACTTGATTCAAATACTCCACTAGCAGCAGGATTCATAAATCAATATGAGTTCTATATCTAGAAGGTATGCTCCTTTAAAACAAGATCACATTCCAGGTTTTCTGAATCGCATGCCTTGTGTAGATTGGCAGACTTATTTACCAAAGTTCAAAGACGAAAAAAAGATGATGTTGCTCTTCACTTGGTTAAATTTCACATGCATATACGTAAGATAAAGGTTCAATTTCATGAAGACTGTCTCATGAAGATGTTCATGGAAACCTTAGAAGGAAAAACACAATCTTGGTATGAAGGTCTTCCATCTCTAGTATTTATTCTCCTAAAGGTTTTCATTCAACGTTTTTTGAAAAATATCGAGAGTCTCATCCTTCTTTGTCATTGGTTGAGCATTTTTGTGAAAATTTTGAGTTTTTCATTCAAAATCTAGAGAATTGTAATGGTGATGAAGAGTTAATGGATGAGGAGATTCTGGAGGCTTTGTATGAGAACCCTTTCCATCACCAAGAAGAACAGGTGTCTTCTCCCTTAGATGAAAGTGAAACTGAGCAAGATCTCAATGATGACATTAAACAACCTATAGGCATTTCAGAAGAACAAGGGAATGTTCAGCCCTATTGTAATGAAGAGTTGGTGCTTATGTATGATAGTCATGTTCCATCCTAGGAGTTTGCTTAATCTTTGTAGTAGAATTGTCAGTATTTTGGTGATCAAAGGTACAAGGATAGTCAATTAGATTATTCTTTCTCTGGGTTTTTATTTCAAGATCAGGTTTGCGAAGACCAAGATGAGGTTTTTGATGAAATGCATGAACAAGGATCTCTAGATATTCACCACTCATATGTCTCTCCGGCCCATCCATTTTGTAAAGCACTATTTCAAGGGTAGGTTAGTGAAAATTATAATTTTGAATTGGCATGTGTGGAGGTTTCAGACCATGTAATTATGGCATAAAATGATCATCAAACATTGCAAGAAGAGTATGAAGAAGAGAGAAACAATAAAGAAGAAGTTGTTTTAGAGCCTCTTGCACAAGATGATCTTCCTTCAGGATTAGAAAATAAAGAGTTTTTGAAGAAGAGCAGTTTGTCCCAGATCCTATGGATGTGCACATTTTTTCTATTGATAATATGGCTGCCTCAAACATAGATTTTCAAGAACAAACTTCCTTTTTTCCTGATATTATTGAAGACCCTATTTCCAATTTGTTGCGGCCATTTGGTAAGATGAATTTTCTTGTATATATGGATCATGAGCACATGTTTAGTGGACGCTTGGAGTTGCTTATCTTTTATTTTTATTTTTTCTACCTGCTCAAGGAAAGTATGAGCAAGATTCAAGTCAGTAGCCATTTGCTGGATTGGTTACACTGGAGGGATCATATCACATGATTGTATATATATCTTTAGCATGTGGTGGTTATCATTAGGATTTGAAAGCCCAAGGTGAAGGCCCTAAGATCCCAATGGTCTACTGCCATGTGTAAGTTAGTTCAGTTAGTAGTCAAATTTTTTAGTCAAGCCAAGTCAGTTTCAGTTTTTCTTAAGTTTAGTTAGTTAGTCTTTTGAGTGTCAAGTGTTCCATTTTGAATCCATCGCCCAATGGATGAGGCTACCTAGTCTACGGTGTTCTTGACACCTCCTAAATGAGCTACCATCCCCAGTTGGAGTCGACGTTAGTGTCTATGAGTCACCAGTGATCAAATGTAGTTTAAATGTCATTGATAGGGTTATTAGGTCAAATTTTTTATATTTTCAAATCAATTTTCAAATAAAATCTGATCAATGGTCAGTTCTAAGTCATTACTACTCCCTCCATTCTCAAGGTCAATAAATGCCATTATGGTCTTGTCATCACTGCTTGCGATAAGTCACCAAATGATTGTCTTGGTCATCATTAAAGGCCATCATATCATTATCATGCATACTGCAAAGGTTCAAAGGTCTTTAATCATGGTTTTAAGATATGCATTAAGTGTCGTCATTAAGTTAGGTCATCAAAAGTCAAGTAGGGAGTCACGTCATCACCATAATCACCATCATGGGAGTTAGTAACAAGGAAAAAGTGTTTTAAATTATTCCTAATGCACATTTTACTCCTTATGAAGATGTAACCTTTCATAATAAATTGACAAAGCTGATGTACACTATCTAATTCAATTTTTCAAAAAGATAAGTGATGTCACTTCATGACCCAAATAAAAAAAATTGATTTCCAGCCTATAAGAAGACCATCCAAGTATTATAATTTCTTATTTCACCTTGATTGAGCATCTCTCTACCATCAACCTTCATGCCAGCTATAAGGGCATCCAAATTCCTTCTCAAAACACTTGCTTACCTCCAACGTTGTGCTTCTAACTGCTATGCTACACTTTTGACTTTGGAGGCCAAGAAATCATCATAAAGGGTTATTTTCAACATTTATAAGTTCTAGCATCTCCTTGGAAGGTAAGTAAACACTGGGCATCTCTTATGCATCATTCTTCTTAAGAAACTCAGTGAAAATCCTTCTCCTAGGGTTTCGCTCCGCTTTTGGTTTCTATGATTTTTTGCTTCATCGCAGTGGTAAAACACCTATATTTTCTACTCTATCACCCTCACTTACACCTCACATACCTCCCCTAAACATTTCCCATACCCATTCCCTTCATCTCCCTTGTTTTCCCTACAAACCCTATCCTACGCTGCGCTTTTGGAAAATTCCTAGGCTAGGACTATGTTTTGGTGTTTCTTCCACCTTTTCCTGACCCATTTCAAGGAATTCCACTTCCTTAGACTCTCTAACAGCTAATCCTACCCCATATAATTTTCCCACAAATTTCCCTAATCCCTATCCCCTCCATTCCCTTCAGTAAACTTGTTGCCCCATTTTCCCCTATTTTCCCAAATTCCACCCTTTCCTTTCCTCCTACCAAACCTAGGGTTTTGTCAAGCAAACAAAAACCATGGACAATGAGAAAAATAAATACAATAATGGAGGTCATGTATCCATATTTGAGCCATCCAACATCAAATAGATCAATGTTTCATCATACATCAAGAAATCATTTGAAGGTGTTGGCTGCCTAGGGTTTTGTGAAAGAATTCAAGAGGTGGGTTGTCATGTTAAGTTAAGCATCCTTTTTGCCACAAATTTCAAGAGGGAGAAGACCACCATAGTAGGGATGGAATGCATGGTATCAACATAGGCAATTGGCATGATTTTTAGGGTTTTGAGGTCATTTTCTACACACAAGGACATTCTTACTTCAAAATCATTTTTTGAAGTAATGAAGATGAATTTTACAAACGTGAAAGAGGATTTTTTTAGTCATAGACAAAAGAAAAAAAAAATCCTTTAGTTTATTCACATGTCTTATGATTTGAGAGAAATTCCCAAAATACAGCTGCTATAAGAGAGTTGCTGCACTTTGGATAGCTTGACTTCAAGTCAGTTTTTCAGGGGTTTGGATAAGGTGTTTGCAGTGCTTGATGACGCTATTGTGTAGTATACATCATAATATTTCCAACCATACCTTTTACAACAGCTAACCCATCTAGGAAGGCCTCCAAATCACTCTCTAAACCACACACTGTGCTTCTTCAATTTTTTATTGCTTGTTTAATGACCAACTTCAAACTTGGATTATAAACAAATGGGAAAGTGTTTTTGAAACCAGAGAAAGTTTTGTCTTCACAACAACCGTATCTACAAAAATATCTAGTTTTGAAAAACTTTTTGTGGTTAGAGAGATATTGCTCCATCTTTGAGCCCTATTTTTCATAAAACCCAGAAATTCGACCCTCCAGAAGTGTAACGTGGCCACGCTGCGCTTTTTCTCAGGGCCTCCAAATGAAAAATGGCTTACATGTATGGAAACATCTTGCTCTCTATTTCATAGATGTCAACTTTCTTTTTCATTTCACCTCATAGTTTGGGAGAAAAGGTAAAAAAACTAGCCTATTTCCATGTTTTTTCCACCTTTTTGGACCTCACGCTGTGCTTGTGGTGTAGTTGTGGAAATTTGAGTTTTAAGTGGTCTTGGAGAAGATTTTTTGTAGAATTAAAGTTTCAGAGGCCTAGTAGACATCCCCAATTTTCCAATGATACCATTTTCATCCAAAAACTCCTCTGGGAAGGCCTCCAAAACATCTTGCCAAAATTCACTATGCTTCTCCTAAGAGCACGCTACGCTTCTGTGGAGAAAACTATTTTCGAAGTTTTCATGGTCAAGAGTTGATTTTGCTTGATGTAATTAGTCTTGAGATAATTCTAAATGATGTAATTAATTGTTCTAGGGATGGTGAGAGTGAATTTTATTGCAATTAATGCTTCTAAATTCAACCTAAGTCAGTTAGTCTAAATAGGGAGTTGGTTTCTAACCTCCCTAGTTTTAGGTATGATTAGAGATTTTGATGTAAACAATTCCTATGATGATGGATTCTACCCCTGAGAGGGGGAAATGGTTTTTGGTCTATATGTAGCTTGATCTAAGTCATAGAGAGGGTTGGATGCTTGATAATCATAGCTTGGAGCTAGTGTGCACTTCTTTTGTGGTAATACAACAGGAAATTGCAACTATTATCTTCAGATTCTTGTGGTATGATTTGTGACAATGTTTTTTCTTTGTTTTATCATCAAATTGAATATATATTTCTCCTTAATACCATATCTACGCTTTCTTATGATCATCTCATAGGTGTTTAAGCATAATTCATAAGTTATATGCTTTGGTTTGATGATATTTCCATGCTAGTGTTCTATATCTTCTGATGAGTGAATTCATGGTTACATGCTCATTATGATCCTCTATCTTTTCATACCTATACCACAATGACAACCTACTTATGTCGCTAATCATACATACCTTGTCCCATTATATCTCTGCAATTAATCATTTGAAACCCTAGCCTAGTTCCTAGATCTATGAGCTTCATCCAACAAACCCTAAAATCAAACCCTAGTGAGCTTAATATATAGCCTAAGATCTATTTTCCTTCCCAACCATTTTATTGGCTATGAGATTCTTGAGAGAGCCCTCTCTGATTTGGCAGGGTACCTCTTTTGGTCTCCTTTCTCATCCTTGGGACACTGAGGAGTGCTAACAATTGTCTTCCTTAACTAATAGCATTGACCGTCTGCCTACCATCATCGCTAACAACTATCCTTAACCGATGGGGGCCTCCACATGTGAACATGCCAACATAACTTTTAATGTGACCACCAGAGGGAGGGGATCAGTGTCAGGGGCTAGCCCCTGGGCGCATGGCCCCCCATACAACCAATATTTTGGTTTTTAGGCCTCAACAGCTAAATTAATGGTCCTACAAATCCACCCAAAAAATGGGGAATTTGTAGCTCTGTTGGCGGTAAATGAGGCGGGATTGTAGGATGATGCCAGATTTTGTGTAATTTGTAGAGCAAATAGTGGAGAAATGAGGAGAGGTCATAACTTCTCTAGTTTTCAACCAAATTGGGTGCAAAAGGAGGCTAGGTAGCCATTTTTGGATATTATGGACTCATTGGAGTAGGTCTTAGAATCAAAGGAGTAATTTTAGATAATATTTTTGCAGGTTGAATCAGTTTATGGAGGAGCTTGAAGATGGAGATGACCTTGCAAGGGTTTTCCAGCGTCCATGTGCTTTCTCCAATAGCTATTACATCAGTGTTGTAGCTTTTATTCCTCTTTTCTCTATGTGTTTTGGAGAAGAGACTTGTTTATGTACTTCAAGTGGATTGTGGTATTGTTGATGCTCTATAAAGTTGGAGTATGGGGTCTTCTTGTAGGATGCCATTGTTTGTTGAAATTTTACATGTTTGACTGTAAATTTACATGTATATGGAGTGATAACTCTTGTAGAAGTTGTTTCTTTGAAGGAGAAATTAACCATTCCATTTCTCAACACTTTATGTACTCTTCTTTTTCTAAACATTGAGCATAATGAGAAGGGGTCATGCCATTAGAGCTGATCCAAGGAGATGTAGCCCAAGAGGGGTGAACTCCTTTAATAATGGCTGGTGTATTACTAATTGATGCATGCTTCTATTCAATATTTTGATTTCATGTTTAAAGGTTTTCATAAAATTAACTTAAGAAAGCACACATAAAAACTCATGTTTTTACTTGATATTTTGGAGTACAAATTTGAAGCTCAATTTTGTATTTCGATGAGGATCTTAGCATAGAAAGCTAATATTCCACATTTAGATCACTTATGGCCTTCAATTGAAATCATTCTTGAGTAGGAAGAATTATTAGAGAAGTCAAAGGAGGTAATAGCAAAAGTAAAGAAAGACTTGGGTCATAGACTAGGAGATGCAACAACATTGATTAGAATTTTGAATTCAAAAACAAGAGAAGAGATTGAAGACTATGATATTTAAGATGGAACTAAAACCATTCGAGAAGTCAGAAGGACACTTACTAAGAGAAACTTAATGGTGCAATTAGAAAACAAGTGTCATGATTTAGAAGCTAACATCTAGAAGTTGCATAAAAAGTCTAATGTGCTACATTAGAAAGGATTTCCATGTTTGAGAGGAATGAGAGATAAATTGGTTCACCTTGAAGAATACCAAAATAGATTGCATTCTATAGTTGTACATAAATCGAAATTTTCTAAGATCAATGGAACCATTACAGGGAAGGCTTTTATTGAAGGTTTAAGTTTTGATTTATTAATCCAACATGAGATCAAACATTTTTTCATAGTCAAACCCACCTTTCAGAAATACACTGAACTAGATGAGACTTACAAAAAATTAATAAAATATTACATTCTCGGTGAAGAAAGATGGGAAAAAATATGTTAGCTCATTGACTGAACAAACAATGGGTTTCTAGCAGCATGCAACAAATTTTCAGCAACATGATACTGGTTTATAGGAGCAAAAGTACAAATGATTAGGAAAGGCGACATAATAGTAGCTTTTACAGCCTCAGTGATCAACAAAAGCCTTGAAATTTGTGCAAGATGTCTGAGCAGTTCAAGTTTCTTATTTTCTAGTTCTATTTTTGTAATTAGTTTCAAAGATATTTTGTAAATAAATCTTGATTTTTAAATCAAGATATTTTGAAGATAGTTGTATAAGTACTTTCTTGTTCAAAGTATGAAGGTGTTGTACTATGCAACAACCCCCCCATTTATATATACTAATAGATAATATTAGAAATATAAATGGAGACCCTTTTTGATTTTTTAGTCTTTGAAAAATAAATCATAACTCTAAGAAATTGCCTCGAAAACTCTTATAAAACAACCCAAGTTTAGGATCCTCATCGCAAATCAAACATCACATTTTTCCATATGATAATCATAAACATGTTAAAGAAATTACAATATGCGATCAGCTCCCATTTGCAACATTTCGATTAAAATTCCTTAACAATTCGCAATCGCATTTCACAAGAGTCACAAATAAATAAGCCATGCCAATGTGCCATCCGTTAACGATTTGCGAAATGCGATATTCTGCTATTCGCAATCACATTTCACATTATAAATAGGCAACACCATATGACATCGTTTAAAAAGTTGCTAGACATGAATAAAGCACCAAGCGTGGGAAGTAACTGTGTTTTAATATAACAATGAATGGTTTGACAAGGTAATTAATGTTTAGCACCTTGAGGAGAGGTAATTATGTTTCAAGTTATGGCTAGTTATTGCTGAATATCTTCAAAATCCTCCCACAATTCAAAGTCATTTCAAAATTTTTCAGCGTTAATTGTCCTATATCATCTGCGTTGAATATATCTCTTCCATTTCAAGCAAGCTACAAAAGGCATGTCATTGCGGAAAGTGATGCATAAATAGAAAAAGCAGAGCATTACAGAGTCCAATCTATCAGAAATGTCTCCTATATTCCTTGATATGGTCTGCAGTGCCGATGGGGGAGAAATAGCTTAGGAGGTCATATACAATAGGCTTGAGGATGAGCGTTCTAATATTACTATCACAAAAGTGACGACTGACTCAATAAAACCTTCAGACTCCAATTCAAGGATGCTACCTATTCTTTCCTTCATAGAATAGGATCGAGAGCAAAAATCCTCCCATACATTGATATGATTAGGTGGGTGGTTGAAAACCTCACTATTGAAGATAGACAATTCTGGAACTCGAGAATGGAACTCATGGGATCATTCAAAGCGGAAGTCCTGAAGAAAATGTACCATATACCTAACCCTTAGGACATATATGATGAATCATAGGTGGCCAACTTTGCAAAGAAGAACGAAGAACCTTTCAAGATGATCCAAGGCTGAAGGGTACTGGAGAAAAAGTTCAAATTTGATAAAATGAGTATGTATCTTGTAGCCTCTTTGGCAAACCCCTACAACTATGTAGCTGCAATGTTATATAGACTATACGGGTTACCTAATAATGCTAAGTTTTCCATATAATGGATTCCTTTAATTGATGCCTATGTCAATTCCCACATTATGAATTAGGCCACTATCCGATCTGATAGCCTAGCCACTGTCATCACCAAATACTGACATAAGAGATCCTCCTCTCCAGAGAACCTTCCTCCATTCTATTTTAGTGCCTACATCATGGATGCCATCTATTTCTACACTAAATTTCCAATCATGGATTGGAAATGGCCTTGCAGGACCCCTACCCTATCCATCTCATCCATAAACAAATTTGGGAATCCCATTAGATACCCCATTTTTCTAAAATATGCCATGCTGTTATTTTTCCATTGCATCAATTAATTTTCAGTAAGAAAGCTCCTAGGTTTTCCAAAGAAGCCACTATGGACCTTCTTGCAGTTGGAAAATATTTTGTTGAAGAATGGTTTACATACATCAGGGTTTTTGGTATTACAACAAACCCACATGTCCTCGCTTTATATGTCTCTGATAAATTATTAGCAAGAGAAATAACCCACCAAATTGTGGGAAAAGGCTTGACCAAGATCCTAAAAGAAAACAAGAAGTTATTATGGCCATCTTTTCCTATTAGGCGCAATTCCTTTTCATTAGAAAATTTTAACCATGCAATCAAGGAGTCAGTAAGCCTAGAAAGCCTCAAGCTCCATATTTTTCCATAAAGCCAATTTGATCTAGACAGTTGAGCATATAACATCACTACTGCAGTAAAGATCAAGACTTATAACCATGAGGCTAATAATTTTGAAGACCTTTTATAGCTGGCTCAATCCTTTGAACAATCGTTCGAATGGGCAAGGACAAATTTGAGTCCTAAATATTTTGAAAGCTTTCAGGAGTTTAGAAACAAAAGGCTCGAAATAATTTTGCTGCCTTTGTTAAAAATCGAGGACAAGCCTATGCGCAGTGTGACTGTCAACAACGAGGGACCTAATTATCTCATAGAGTCTCAAGTAGATACAAGGAAAGCACTGGATATAGGGAAGGCCCAAGACACCGAGAATACAACAGAATCCAGCAATAAGTCAGCCGAAAAGCAGGGTATGAGCACCCCACCTGAAGATATCAGTTCTGAGATCAAAAGGAGCAATTTGGAGTAGGAGTGGGATCAATTCAATAAGAAACTACAAGACACTCACAAGACAACAGATGCCCAGGAAACTACATAGTATCAAACTCCTCTGTATGTTCAAAAAACATAGAGTCTAAACCTATGGATTAGCAAGCGACGACATCTTAGCATACTAAAATCATTCCCACTCTACCCACATTGGAAATTGCCTTAAAGGAGATTGAAATCCCTCCTCATGATGTGTTCTACAACCCGCCGCATAAGGTTGTAGGAAGGAGACAGAGGAAAAGGAGAAGGATAGAAACACTCAAGCTCCCACTTGGGAATGGGCCATGGACATAGTTTGGAAGGACATCCCTTCCAACCCAGTTGAAAACTTGACTAGATTGCCACAATTTATAGGAGCGTATGCAACTGCCACCATGGACAAAGCTACCTAGATATCTTTTTTCTTGAAAGAAAGGGAAGAGAACATTGCACAGCTTGAGCAACAACTTGAAACAGAGAAGGAAAGTGTGAACAGGCAGGCCAATGAGTAGCTAGCCCAATTGCAACAGAGCATGGAGGTGATGAAGATAAGCCATGAAGCAGACATATCGGCCAAAAACATGCAACTCCAAGACTTGACGCAAGCCATGGAAAGATATAAGGATGTTCCTACTGTCAAGGAATTCATCAAAAAGGCGCCAGAACTAAATTCCCTCCTGTTAAAACAGCAAGAACAATTTTGCCAAAAGATGTCACATATTGCTCCTTATTTGATCACTAGTGACCAGTTAACGATAAAGCGATTGACTAGAGAACTAAGTTTACTGATCTAAACACAAGAATCTGAGATTTCATCAAGTGGAAGAAACAAAAGAGGGGAGGAAGGCTCTTCTACTTGAGATCGAGGAAACACACAAGGACATTCTTTTCACGGATTTGGATGCAAGGATCAAACAAGTCGAACTAGTAGTAGTGAGAGTAACCGGGGTGTTGAAGAACATAGTAAAGGTGGTAAACCACACTTTTGTTTCCACCAACCAAGTGAAGGAAGGCAACCTGAAAGAACTTTTCAATTTAAATGACTTGCATAAAAGATGGAAGGAAAAAGAAGAAATCCAAAGGGAAGCAATCGCAAACTTAGCAAAGGCTGATTAGGAATCATGTTGGCAATACCTTGTCAAGCCACATAGTCAAATCATGACCCTTAACTGCTTGCTCCATTTAACTCAGGACACAATGTGGGCACCTCCTCAAGTCAAGCCAATGGCTAATATATGTGATTTGAAAGAAAAGATGACAAATAGCAAATCGTTATCATAACCTCTGCTCATCTAGTCACTTTTTATTTTTAGAGTTAGTTAACTAGTTAGGAGGAAGGTTGTTTGAAACTTCCTCAAATTTTGTATAATCTGTTTTTGAACATTAGTTAGAATAATATTTATACCCTTCTCATGCATTTAGAGAAGGGTCCACAATTTTATCAAAAACATTTGCAAAGAATGCACTTTTGTAAGTTCGTGAATGCTTTGGTGAAATTATGGAACATGATTGTTTCTTTCAAATGTTAGACTACTTTCCTTTATTGATGCACTATTGTGTACTTGGAATATAATTTGATCTAAAGAAAGGAGTTGATATATGTCATTAGTCAAATAACTAGAACTTCACATATATGGTACTTCTATCTTGTATGATTAGTCATGTTTATGTTTAATTAGTGACAACATTTTATTTTCATGAATTGTATATGAGATATGTTCTTTCTGTTAAGCAGTAATTGCACTATTGTATGATGCCTAGCTTTGATTATTTATTTTCATATATAAATAATCATATATGCGATATATTTTATAAATTTCTTTGACTAATTATTTAGTCAAAGAAATCATCTCTACACGTTATCATCTCTGTTTTATATGTGATTGATCTTTATTATCACATGTCAAGCATATATTTTTTTAGATCGCATTTATACAGAAATACCTAGGTTTATATTAGATTAGGTTAGCTAGAGATTTTCATGATAGAATAGGTCATTTAGTTATCATTATTCTATTGCAATCACTTGAAAACCACCCACTGTCATTTTAAAACCCATTCTGGGAAATTGGTCCCATCATCCCCAGTCACAACTGTTAAAGTCGGTCTGGTCAGTCCTCCGTCAGAGATCAAAGCTCTTTGTAAATTTCATTTTTAGGAGTCCCGCTCCATTCACTCAGCTGCATTCCACTAGGGGCATGCCATAATCTGACAGAAAAGGTCATGCTAGTCATTTCCCCTCATGTCTGGCACCTGCTGGCTTAGGTCTTTTGTCAATGTTCACTAAAGTCCATGACAGTCAATGTTCGATCCTCAATGGACAAGAGTCATTTTCAGTCATTAGGTCTAGGTATTAGTCAATTTGGTCTTCAACCATGTTCAATAAAGCCATGCAGGCCAGAAGGAGGCCCTTACAAAGTTATGATTCAAAGAGTTTCATCGTCATGTTGACAGACTTCGACTGTTCTTCAAAACTCTGTTTTGAAGAAAAGTCAAACAGTGTGTCATTTGTGATAATTTTCAAAAAAGTCTCCAGTTGATTTCTTTAGGTGCAGTCATGGTTTCCATGGCCAAACGCCATGTCATGCGACCCCTGCAAAAGTGCCAAAAAATTTCATCATTCTAGCTAAAAATTCAAAGGGAAAAGTGAAATTCATGTTGCATTAAATCAGTGAAAAGTGTCAAAACATAACATTAGCAAAATGGGTTGTGAAGAGGCAAAAATTAAACCCATGACTTCAAAGTCTTTATATAGAAGTTTCCACAAGCAAACAAAGTCATTGTGCAAATCAGGGTCATAGAGAAACATTGCAAAGTCATTGGGAGAGCAAAGTGCATGTTTGGAGTGAGATTGGAGGCGTTTTCCAGAGCGCGGTGCACACACAGAGGGGTGCGGCGCACATAGAGAACGCGGCACACACATCGCCACCCCACAGTGTAAAGTTTATACGGGCACGGCGCACACAGAGAGCACAACACACTAGGTTTGCTGCGCGGCGCACACCCACAAAGGCCTAAAACTTGTTCCAAATTGCATCAAGTCGCCTTTGAAACCCCTCAAATTGACAGGTAGGCTCTAAATCTTGATGGCTCATGTATGTTTGTGAAGGTTATGGTGGTTCATGGCTATGTATAATTGCAATAAAAACTCATAAAACCTACCACTAGAAAACATCAAAGCCATTGTTGCTAGAGTTGCAAACTTGTGGTGTTGATGCCAAGGCTCCCCTTTCACCTCTCATTTTTTTCCCTCCTCTCCATTTTTTCCTTCCCCCCTATCCCATTTTTCCCTATTTTCCCTACCCTAAAACATTGCTAAACCCCTATTCCCTATCCCTCCACTCATTGGTCAATATAAACCCCAAAACCCTACCCTATAAAATCCCCAAACCCTCCTACATATCCCGGAAACAAAATTTCCCCCATAACCCCTATTCCCATCATATTATTCCCCTCATAACACTCCCTTTTTTCATTGTTCCCCTTGGTGGCAGATATCACAACAACACCTAGTTTCATACCATCATCAAAGGGCAACCCAAGTATAGTACACACAATGGTCATGGCATCTAAGCATTCATCGGAGTATGAGATGGAAACACAAAGTGATTCATCCTCGGAAGAACAGGCTCCCAGGAGACATCACAAAAGCGGAAAACATGTTAGGGATGAGCCAACCACCCTCACAGAACCGCAGGCCTGCCCTCTTGCTATGTTATGCTTCCAGCATCTATCATGTTTTGAATTTTGTCAAAGGGTGGCTAATGTTCAAGTTCATCATGAGTTGGCCCTTCTTTTTGTGCTTCACTTACATGGAGGTCACTCTATCTTGGCCGGGGTCACCTTCACATTGACACCCGAAACTATCTCATTAGCAACCGGCATACCGAATGTTGGAGAACAATGGCACAAGAAATAGAAGGTGGATCAGCAACATTATGAGCCTTACATTAAGGCCAGTTTCTTGAGGCAACTCACAAGAGTCTTTCCATTCAGATATTTGAAAGATGAATATGCTCCACTCATGAAATTGATCATGAAGTACTTCAGTTGTGAGGGGAGGTTCTCTCATCTATATGCCTATCACATCAGGTTGCTTATGCACTTTACCAGGGTATGGATGATGAACCTCCCATTTTTGATTTGCAGGAACATAGAGAGGATGAACACCTTCATGCAACACAAGACCCCTCAGCAACAACTTAATAGTCTTTATCACTTTGCTCTTATCCGGATTTTGGTGGATCATCAGTTGGGATTGCAGGGCATTACTTGGGATGAATTCATCTCCCGTGACCTCTTCAACACTTCATAGGTATTATAAGAGGTTAAGCATGAGAAAGGTGGTCCTTCTCATCAGTATGAGTGCCATGAGACCAGTACTATGCCAATATTTATCACATATCAGAGAGGCAATAGGCATTTGTTTGCAGCAGCAAAGCGAGTGTTATCTCCACCCGAGGTGGAAGGAGCCTCGCTTCCGACATCGGCAACACAGGTACAGGACAAGGGTAAGAGGCCCATGCATGACGAGGGGCCATCAAGTGAGCAATAGGCTGACTTTATCCTCATTCATGATGATGATGCAGATGAGGAGAGTGCCAAACTTAGGAGGACCATCCAGGAGCAGAAAACGGAGATCCAAGACTTGTCACTCAATTTGGAGAGGGCCAAATGGATTGTCAGGTATTTGGAGTAGAGGAACAAACAACTTGAGGACCAGCATGAGATCATGGAGCTGTAAAGCATCCATGAGAATCGCCAAGTTACCCAGCATAGGAGGATCGAGCTCACTCCCTTGGAGCAAGAGATTAACAATGACCGAGAGTCTTGGCTCGAGCGCATCAACATCCACCTTGAGAGACTGCTAGAGAAGGCCGACAGGGACAGAACCATACTGAGGCGGATGGTTTATCATTACACGGCATGGAACATGAGTTCAAAGGTTCAGATAAGGAGTTTGAAGGCAAAATTGAGCAAAGCAACAAAGAGGCAAAAGAGGCAAAAGGAGCAAGATCGGCTTCGAATCTTGGCTGAAGCCTCTGTGGCCCAGCATAGCACCTCATAGAGGATCTCCAGCCCAAATTTCAAGAAATTTGAGACAATTTTGGTCACATGACAAATTTTTGGTCACAACACAGGTTTTTTCTCCCTATGTGCCGCGCCACTGGCGCGACACTTAGGATTGGGAGCTCCAAATTGCAAATGGTTTGCATTTTTGGATTCAGCATGCAAAATCATGACTACTGGTGCATGAACAAGAAATTTGGGAATTATTTGAGTCTCCAGGAGGTCAAAAACACTAAAAAAAATGACCTCTCTGCCCCGATTTTGACACACAGGAAGCAGTATTGGGAGAATGAAGATTTGGAGGGGCAAATGAGCACCAAATTTAGAAATTCCACTCGGGTTGGAAAGTAGAGAGGCCATGATTTCCATCAAGCACACTTGGGCACAATGTGGACTCCTGTAGGTACCTCAAAACAACCTCCAAAGTGGCACGGCGCATATAGATTTGGGCGCGGCGCATATAGACAAAAAGGCCAAATCACTTCCGCTTCGCGACATTTCGATTCGCGACTTTCTCCAAAGTGGGCCCGCTCATCAACACTTCACTTTTTCGGCACCTAAGGTAAAATTTAAAGTATTTTCACTAGAGGATGGCTTCTATCCAAGTGGAAAAGGAAGGCGAGCAGTCACCCAAGCCATTTGTCATTTTTGTAACCCTGCACCTGTAACTAATGCTTGGCTTTCCACTTCCACTTTGTAATGATTTCGAAAAACTCCCCAACTCCTGGTCGTTCTATTTCCTCATGGCATAGTCTATTTATTGTATGCAAACCATTTGCAAAGGGTTGGTTGATTGTAATTTCTGGGAGACTGTGGGAGAGAAACTCAGTTCTTCATTGTATAT
>APFE030225130.1:55070-89535 GCA_000404065.3 Pinus taeda | reverse complement strand
AGAAAATATACATATTTTTATATATATCTCAAGAATATGGGAGTTTTGTGATGTGTAGGAAATATGTGAAGAATTAATTCCAAGAGACTTATCCATATCTCCTCCACCATATTAAGGAGATAATTATGCAAGCCTATTCCTAAGGAGAAAATCATGGAGGATTTGGTTGGCATATCTTATCCAATTCCTAAGCAGAAAAGCATGGAGGATTTGGTTGGCATATCTTATCCAATTCCTAAAGAGAAAAGCATGGAGGATTTGGTTGGCATATCTTATCCAAGATATGTGAGAGATTTGTGGAGGATTCAAAGGGATCATATTTTGTAATAATGGGAAAGTTGTTGAAAATGCTTGAGAGATTTGTAGGATCATATCTTGTAATAATGGGAAATTAGTTGAGAGTGCTTGAGAGAATATTGGATATGTAATTATGAGAAGGTTATCTTCCTCATGTATATAAGAGAGTGCTCTCTCTTCATTTGAATGAGGAAGGAATGAGGAATGAATAATGGAAAGAATGGAGATTAGCTTTAAGAGATAGTTTTGTAATCATGATTTGTAATTTGACTCTTGTAATATAATTTGAGATAGTTTTATTGTTGTGAGCTTACATATGTTGTTTGTCATTCAATTCTTCACATGTTGCATTCCTTTTCCTTTATGCAATTTCCTGCTTTCCTAGTTAGTGTTTCAATGCCTTCTTAGATTAATTTAATTCTAGTAATTGATATTAAATTAGTTTCACTTCAGTCCTGCATATATAGTGCATGTGTCTCGTAAGTCTACGGACCTTGGATTGACAAATTAAATAGTTGGAAAAGTACTACAACAGAATTAAATGAACACATTTTCACCCAACAAAGTTCATGAAATACACAACCACTAATCTCGAGGGGAGCAATGAACCTGTTGCTTTCACCAATAATATCATTGGAAATTACTCAATTTAGTCATTTTTAGGATCTTTTAATGCCCAAAGATTTCCTTTTCTAGATAATGTTGTAGTGTCTCAAATATAAAAAATTTCACAAACAGATGCATCCAAGTCTGTAAATATAGTAGATAAAATTTTAGATAATTCATTATTTTGGACTCTCTATTTTGATGGTTCCAAATCTGAAGATGGTGCAGGTGCAAGATGCATTTTAATCAACCCACAAGGAGAGAAAACTACGTTAGCCTGCAGACTTGAATTTCAATGCACTAACAATACCGTGGAATATGAAGCATTGATTCAAGGGTTGTATAAAGCCATTGGCCTTAATGTCAAATATTTGCAAGTATATGGAGATTCTGAAATAATCGTTAAACAGGTAAGAAACACAATTCATTGTGTGTCTGGGCACCTTATACATTATCAATCTCTAGCCCAGAATCTTACTTCTCATTTCACTTCTTTTAACATTTCTTCAGTTCCCAGATTGCAAAATGCAAGCGCTGATTTACTTGCTAATGTGGCATCCAAGCTTATACCTTCGAAAGAAGTTAGTCCAAATAGATTTTTAATAGAGTTAGTTTTTAGGCCTTCCATTCCCGATAATGTGGCAAATTGGAGAGTGTTTAATAATGATGCTTATATAATGAATTTCCTTATCAGAAGGGTCTTATGAGGAACAGATCATAGATGAACATGAGCATGATATGCAAATCAACCATAAACAAGATCAAAACCCAATCCCAAAGCCTGTAGTTAATATGGAAGATCTCTATGATTTAAAGGATAGATTCAAGAAGACTACCAACTCCAAAACTCAAAGTTCCACTTTGAGATTTGAAGTAGTAAACCTAGGTTCAACTGAAAAACCTCAAAATGTCAACCTAGGTCTTGGTTTATCATCTGAAGAAAGAATATCATTCATTAAGTTGTTAAAAACATGTAAAGGTGTCTTTGCCTGAGATTATGCATATCTCAAGACCTACGATACCTCTGTAATTCAACATACCATACCAATGACTTCGAATGAAAAACCAGTACAATAGAAGCTTAGGAAAATTCACCCAAATCTTAGAAGTCAAATAAAATCTGAATTGAACAAGCTTCTCGAAGCCAAAATAATCTTTCATATTAGACACTCAAAGTGGGTATCAAATATGGTCCCTGTGAGGAAAAAGAATGGTGATATTAGGATTTGCACTGATTTTAGAAACCTGAATAGAGCTTGTCAAAAGGATAAATTTCCTCTGCCTACTATAGAGAAAATATTGTAATCGGTTGCAGGTTCTGAATTAATGTCTTTTCTAGATTGATTTTCAGGATACAGTGAAATTGTTGTACATCTAGATGACAAATTGAAGACAACATTCAGGACCAAGTGGAGGACATATTCTTATTAGAAGATGCCTTTCAGACTCATAAATGCAAGTGTTACATTTCAACTTGCTATGGATATTTCTTTCAAAGGTCTAATTAATAAAACAGTTGTTATTTACCTAGATGACATCACAGTCTATTCTAAGGATAGAAACAATCATTTAAATGACATAAAGCACATTTTTGAAAGATGCAAGAAATATGGCATTTCTTTAAATCCCAAAAAATCTTATTTTTCTTTACCAGAAGGAAAACTACTTGGATTTATAGTGTCCAAGAAAGGGATTTACATTGATCTTGATAGAGTCCAAGAGATTGAAAAGATTGCTCTCCACGTAACTAAAAGACCATGCAATTGTTCCTAGGCCAAATTAATTTGGTAAAAATATTGTTCCAGATTTTTCACAGATTCCCCTACCCCTTCAAGCAATGATAAGAAAAAACGCAGTTTTCAAGTGGGGTAAAGATGAAAGAGAGTCATTTGAGTTGATTAAAAAATCCATTATCAATGCTCCTTCTTTAACAACTCCTAACTTTCTTTCAAACCTTTTGTGTTTTACACTTTGTCATCCGATACATCATATGCAGCGGTTTTAACACAGCAGAATGATCAAAATATTGAGGCATCCATCTCTTTTTTCACTTCTAACTTGCAAGGTGCTGAGTTAAATTATTCAACTGTTGAGAAACAAGATTTTGTTATTTTCAAAACCTTGAAACATTTCATACCTTTTCTTCTCAAAACCCATACAAAAATAGTAGTACCTTACCATGCAGTGAGGCAATTATTGATTCAAAGAGAAGTAGGGGAGAAAAGAGCCAATTGGGTTACTGCACTTCAAGAGTACGATGTTGAAATCCGGCCAACTAAAATTGTTAGGGGCCAAGGTTTTTGTAGGATTCTAACTGGAGCTTCCCACTTATCAGCAGAAGAAGACAAAGGTAATGAAGTGCAAATATCAGAGGTAAGCCTCAATGATGCACAATTGAAATATGCTGATTTGAAGTTTTATTTGAAGAATGGATATGCTCCTATGCATCTCAATTATTAAACAAAGACTTCTATAAGGTTGAAATCAAATCAGTATGAATTAATCAATGATGCATTGTTTAGGAAAAATTATGATTCGATATTGTTAATATGCCTAGAGAAACCTGAAGCTGAAAAGGTCATGCATGAATTACATGATGGACCAGCTGGAGGACATTTTGGAGGAAACACCACAACTCACAAAAGCCTGCATGCATGTTATTATTGGCAAAAACTATTCAAGGATGCAAATGAATATGCAAGAAAGTGTAAAACTTGTCAAACTGCAGCCAGAAGAGAAAAAAAGCCAACATTCCCTATGCAACCAGTAAACATCCAACAACCATTCGAATAATGGGGATTAGATATAATTGGTGAGATTTTTCCTAACTCTTCCAAGTATCACAAATACATCCTTACAGCTACTAATTATTTTACAAAATGGGTAGAAGTTATCCCACTAAAGATAGCTAATACATAAAACGTCACAGACTTCATTGATCGGTACATAATTACTAGGTTTGGCTTACTTACAGATTTAATGTTTGACAATTCATCTTATTTTTCTGGAAATACAATGGTAGAATTTGCTTTAAAGCGAGGTTTTAAATTAAAGTATTCAACCAACTATTATCCACAAGGTAATGGATTAGCAGAATTGACAAACAAAAACCTCATCAGAATCATCAAAAAGACTATTGACCAAAATCATAGGAATTGGCACAAAGCATTGACATTTTCTCTTTGGGCAGACATAATTACATAGAAGGCCTCCATCGGTTCTTCTCATTTTTCTTTAGTTTATGGAAAAGTATTTGTTCTCCCCACAAACATAGCAATTCCATCTCTCACCTAGTGTGATTCATCGATGAAAACCCTTCCTCTTCTCTCCAAGCAAGACAATTCCAGATTCTTAAGTTCAAAGAAGAAAGAGAAAAGGCTAAAGCAACCCACTTCCATCATCAACAATTAGTCAAAGCCTCTTTTGATACAACCTCTGCTAGTCATAAAACTTTTGAAGTAAGTGATCTGGTTTTGAAATGGGACAAAGCACATGAGGAAAAAGGTAAACATACCAAATTCCGAAGACTATGGCTTGGCCCTTTCCAAATCATTGAGAAAATTGGTCGATCAACATTTATTTTACAAGAATTATCAGGGAGGACAGATTCCTTATCCATTAATTGGAAAATTTTGAAGAAATAGTTTTCCTAGAAGATAGCCTCTTCTAATTTTGTATCATATCCCCTTTAAAATTCTTAGGAAAATAAAGGTTATGTGGTATTTACTTTTGGTTTTTTCAAAATAAAATCTTTGATAATATTTTTGATTTTTCGCTTCTATAAGTAGGAAAAGTTAAAGAAATAATTAGGACATTTGAGTATCAAAGTAAACCTTATCTCTTTGGAAAAAATTGATCTTGCTGAAACATTTATTGTTGAACAAACTCTTACCTTTACAAAGTATAGATGTTTTGTTATCTGTCAAGAAAAGAATCTTTAACCTAGTAAGGACTTTCTGCAGATGAGTATCTTAAAACTATATCATTATCATCCAAAACTCTTAAAAGAGCCAATGATTCACCCCATCTGATAAATTTTTCCTTTTTCATAGTGTAATTCTAAAATATGAAAAACTTAGAAGATAATAAGTCTCATTACGAGCTTGTTTATCGTGATCATAGAGAAATAATTAAACTGATATTACCAAAACTACATACCAAAACAGGGTAATAGGCAATGATCGAATCAATCAAAGGACAAGGGGTCTCATCAAGAGCTAGCTTGTTCAGTTAATTACAACCAGTGAGTGGCATTATCATTATTAGGTTACCAAGCCTAGACAATGTCTTTTAAGTAGCTTAAAAGGAAAGATTATATAAAAGGAGAAAGGACAAGATCCAAATGAGATTGAAAGAAAGTGAATATCATTTTGAATTTTGAAAATTGCTTCAGATGGGACAATGAATCGTTGTTGGTTAAAATATAACCTTGTCGAGGCTATGAACGCCTGCTCGAAGCAAAGGCTCTATTTGTGATAAATGAGTAAACACCAAAAAACTAATTTGTAGATGACGCCTGCTATATCTCTTTAAATCTTAATATTGACTGATGTAGGTATTTGTATTTCTTATCACTACAAGAGTAAAGTAGTTGAATAAATAGATTGAGTAATTGATTATGATTCTAGAGAAATGTTGTTGACTTTATAACTCATGTAATTATTATACCTTTAACTCTTGTTATTTTGAAAGTTTTTAGAAATTTCAGAAAACCAATTAGAGATAACTGGTTCTCCCAAGTGAATTGCCAATTGTTGTACTATGCAACAACCCCCCCATTTATATATAGTAATAGCTAATATTAGACATATAAATGGGGACCCTTTTTAATTTTTTAGTCTTTGAAAAATAAATCTTGACTCTAAAATTACCTTGAAAACTCTTAGAAAACAACCCAAGTTTAAGATCATCATTGCAAATTTCGCAAATCGCATTTTTCCATGTGATAATCATAAACACCTTAAAGAAATTGCGATATGTGATCAACCCCTTCGTTGCAACATTCTGATCAAAACACCTTAACAATTCATAATCGCATTTCACAGGAGTCACAAATAAATAAGCCATGCCATTGTGTCATCCGTTAATTATTTGCGAAATGCGATATTGTGATATTCACAACTGCATTTCACATTATAAACATGAAACACTATATGACATCATTTAGAAAGCCAGGATACATGAATAAAGCACCAAGCGTGGGAAGTAACTGTGTTTTAATATAATAATGAAGTTTTGACAGGGTAATTAATGTTTAGTGGCACAAGGAGAGGTAATGATGTTTCAAGTTATGACTAGTTAATGTTGAATATCTCATTCGAAATCCTCTCATGATTCAAATTCATTTGAGAAAGTTTTCAGCCTTAATTCCCTATATCGTTTGCACTGAATATATCTCTTCCATTTCAGGCAAGCTACAAAAGACATGTTATTCCAGAAAGTGATGCAAAAATAGAAAATGCAGAGCATTACAGAGTTCGAGCTATCAGAAATGTATCCTATATTCTTTGATATGGTCTGCAGCACCGATGGGGGAGCAACAACTTGGGAGGTCATAGACAATAGGCTTGAGGATGAGCGTCCCAAGATTACTGTCACAAAAGCGACGACTAACTCAATAAAACCTTTAGGACTCCAATTCAAGGATGTTGCATGTTCTTTCCTTCACATAATAGGAGCGAGAGAAAAAATCCTCCCATATGCTGATATAATTAGGTGGGTGATCGAAAACCTCACTATTGAATATAGACAATTCAGGAACTCGAGAATGGAACTCATGGGGTCATTCAGAGCGGAAGACGTGAAGTAAATGTACCATATACCTAACCCTCAGGACATATCTGATAAATCATACATGGCCAACTTCGCAAAGAAGAACAAAGAACCTTTCAAGATGATCCAGGGCTGGAGGGTACTGGAGAACAAGTTCAAATTTGATAAAACGGCTATGTATCCTGTAGGCTCTTTGGAAAACCCCTACAACTATGCAGTTATGCAGTTGTTATTTTATGTAGACTATACGGGTTACCTAATAATGCTAAGTTTTTCATAGAATGAATTCCTTTGATTGATGCCTGTGTCAATTCCCACATTATGAATTAGGCCACCATCCTATCTGGTAACCTTGCCACTATCATCACCGAATATCGCTAGAAGAGATCCTCCTCTCTAGAGAACCTTCCTCCACTCTATTTAGTGCCTACATCATGGATACCATCTGTTTGTGCACTAAATTTCCAATCATGGGTTGGAAATGGACCTTGTAGGACACCTAGCCTATCCATCTCAGCCATAAAAAAATTTGGGATTCCCATTATATACCCCATTTTTATAAAATATGCCATGTTGTTATCTTTCCATTGCATCAATTAATTTTCAATAAGAAAGCCCACAGGTTTTCCAAAGAAGCCGCTACAAACCTTCTTGCAGTCGGAAAATATTTTGTTGAAGAATGGTTTACATACATCAAAGTTTTTGGTGGTATAGCAGACCCACATGTACTCCCTTTGTATGTCTCTGATAAATTATTAGCAAGAGAAATATCCCACCAAATTGTGGGAAAAGGCTTGACCAAGCTCCTAAAATAAAACAAGAAATTATTATGGCCATATTTTCCTATCAGGTGCAGTTCCTTTTCATTAGAAAATTTTAACCATGCAATCAAGGAGTCAGTAAGCCTATAAAGCCTCAGGCTCCATACTTTGCCAAAAAGACAATTTGATCCAGACAAGATAACATATAACATCACTACTGCAGTAAAGATCAAGACTTATAACCATGAGGCTATTGATTTTGAAGACATTTTACAGTTAGCTCAATCATTCGAACAATTGCTCGAATAGGAAAGGACAAATCTGAGTCCTAAAGATTTTGAAAGCTTTTAGGAGTTCAGAAAGAAAAGGCTCGAAATAATTTTGCTGCATTTGTTAAAATTGGAGGACAAGCCTACGCCCAGTGTGACTATCAATAGCGAGTGACCTAATTCTCACATAGAGTCTCAAGTAGATACAGGGAAAGCACTGGATATAGGAAAGGCCCAAGACACCGAGAATACAGCAGAATCCAGCAGGAAGTTAGCTAAAAAGTGGGGTATGAGCACCCCACCTAAAGATATCAATTTTGAGATCAAAAGTAGCAGTTTGGAGCAGGAGTGGGATCAATTCAATAAGAAACTACAAGACACTCCCAAGAGAATGTATGCCTAGGAAACTATGGAGTATCAACCCAAGAGAATGTATGCCTAGGAAACTATGGAGTATCAAACTCCTCTACATGTTCAGAAAAATATAGAGTCTGAACCGATGGATGAGAAAGAAAAGACGTCTCAGCAGATTGAAATCATTCTTGCTCAGCCCACAATGGAAATTGTCCTAAAGGTGACTGAAATCCCTCCTCTTGATGTGTTCTATAGCCTGTTGCATAAGGTTGTAGTAAGGAGATAGAGGAAAAGGAGAAGGATAGAAACACCTGAGCTCCCACCCGGGAATGAGATGATGGACATAGTTTGGAAGGACATCCCTTCCAACCCATTTGACAACTTAACTAGATTGTCACATTTTACAGGAGCGTATGCAACTGTCACCATGGACAAAGCTACAGAGATATATATTTTGTTGAAAGAAAAGGAAGAGAAGATTGCACAGCTGGAGCAACAGCTTGAAACAGAGAAGGCAAGTGTGAACAGGCATGTCACTGAGTAGCTAGCCCAATTACGACATAGCATGGAGGTGATGAAGATAAGCCATGAAGTAGACATATCGGCCAAAAACATGCAACTCTAAGACTTGCAGCAAGCCATGGAAATATATAAGGATGTTCCTACTATCGAGGAATTCATCAAAGAGGTGCTAGAACTAAATTCCCTCCTATTAAAACAACAAGATTTCTTTTTCCAAAAGATGTCACTTATCGCTCCTTATCTGATCACTAGTGACCAACTAATGGATAAAGTGATTGACCAGAGAACTGAGTTTACTGATCTAAACACAAGAATCTCAGAGTTCATTGAGTGGAAAGAAATAGAAGAGGGGAGGAAGGATAATCTTCCTAAGATCAAGGAAACTCACAAGGACATTATTTTCATGGATTGGGATGCAAGGATCAAACAAGTCGAACTAGTAGTAGAAAGAGCGGCTTGGGTGTCGAAGAACATAGTAAAGGTGGTAAACCACACTTTGTTTGCCACCAACCTGGTGAAGGAAGGCAACCTGAAAGAACTGCCCGATTTAAATGAATTGCATAAAATATGGAAGGAAAAAGTGGAAATCCAAAGGGAAGCAATTGTAAAGCTAGCAAAGACTGATTGGGAATCATATAGGCAATACCTCATCAAGCCGCATATTTAAATCATGACCCTTAACTGCTCGCTCCATTCAACTCAGCGGATGCTACCACCTCTCATATATGTGATTTTCGTAGTATAGGTCATAACATAGTTTGGGGCACCTCCTCAAGTCAAACCGATGGCTGATATATGTGATTTAAAAGATAAGGTGGCATACAACAAAATCATTATCATAACCTCTACTCATCAAGTCACTTTTTTTTAGATTTAGTTAAGTAGTTAGGAGGAAGGTTGTTTGAAACCTCCTCAAATTTTGTATAATCTATTTTTTAACATTAGTTAGAATAATATTTATACCCTTCTCATGTATTTAGAGAAGAGTCCATAATTTTATCAAAACTATTTGCAAATCATACATTTTTGTAAGTTTGTGAATGCTTTGGTGAAATTATGGAACACGATCACTTCTTTTAAATGTCAAACTACTTTCTTTTGTTGATGCACTATTGTAAATTTGGAAGGTAATTTGATTTGAGGAAAGGAGTTGACTTATGTCATTATTCAAATGACCAGAACTTCACATATATGGTACTTCTATCTTGTATGATGAGTCATGTTTCTGTTTAGTTAGTGACAACACTTTATTTTCATGAATTGTATATGAGATATGTTCTTTTCATTAAGCATTAATTGCACTATTGTATGATGCCTAGGTGAGTTTTTTATTTTCATATATAAATCATCATATATGCAATATAGTTTATACATTTCCTTGACTAACTATTTAGTCAAAGAAATCATCTCTACACGTTATCATCTCTGTTTTATATGTGATTGATCTTTATTATCACATGTCAAGCATATATCTTTTTAGATCACATATTATACAGAAATACCTGGGTTTATATTAGATTACGTTAGCTAGATATTTGCATGATAGAATAGGTCATTTAGTTATCATTATTCTATTGCAATCACTCGAAAACCACCCACTCTCATTTTAAAACCCATTATGGGAAACTGGTCCCATCATCCCTAGTCGGAGCCACCACTTTAAACGGAAAAGGAGTTGTCCTAAGGTCTGGATCGGGTGGTTATCCCCTATGTTGGAGCAATAGGAATATGAGGCCTCAATAGAAGGGTTGAACCCTTGTGATAAACTAGTAAGAAAAATTGTAATCCTCTAAAGTTTTTTCTGAGATTAATAAAAGGATTTTGGATTTATATTAAAACAATTTGTGTTCTTGTGAGTACTTCTATTGTTACTTATGTTTTCATTTTTTTTAATTCTGCATATGTTTGAAATTAATGGGAAATCTAGGTAAGATAATATTGAATGTCAATCTATCTGAAAACCCTTAAGTTCTAATCAGTCACAAAGATTAGTTAATCATAACTCTATGTTTTAATTAATTCCTATACATCTTTTAATTGTCACTTCCCTTTAAGCTTTAAATATATTTTGTTTGGCTGTAAAAACATTTTACACTCATCAACTTTATATGACTAGTTAAATACTTTGTTTGAATATTTAATGAATCATATGTATTCTTAAGTTAAACCTTACACATAGTTTCAAAGCTAAATTATGTTAAAGGTGAAGAGTTGGCCCTTTTAATATATCTTAAGTAATTTAGAGTTTGCACCTATTTAACAATTTAAAGCATTGGTCGTCCAAAAATCCAAATTAAAACAAAAAATTTTAGATGCTCTAGCCCAATTCCTTAACCTAGGATTGTCTATAGAGGTACAACATCATATTGGCGCCATTTTTGGGGAGAAAAAAATTTTGAATTATCTTTCCCATGGAAAGTGATTAGGCTTTTATTTTAATGGCAAATAAAGGGTTAGTAGGTTAAAATATTTCACTTGGCGATTCGACAAAACAAAATTGGCTTCACATAGGCACACCAGATCTCTCTCATATCCTCATCTTTATTCTCCATTGTTAGATCCAGAGAGGCTGTTGAGAGTTGCCTCTTTAAGACGAAGATTGGATGCTTCTACTTCTACTCCTGTATCACTTCCACATGAAACTGTTTCAAAAACTGATCCTTTTGGACCTGTCCCAATTCCTCTTGAGCTATTAGATCTACCACCAAAAGTGTTAGAATTTGTATCCAAAGTGGTTGATCTTTAGTTAGCTCTTCTTGTTTATCAGTTAAAATCTTATCAAATTCTTGAAACTGTTTCAAAATCTTCCAAGTCAGAAGCAGAATTAGGTTTAAAATTACCTAAATTAAAACCTAATGATTTCATTTCTTCTGTCATTCATACATATCCATCTACTTCTTCTAAACCTAAATATAGCTTCTTTTTTTATACAAATACTTTATTTGAAAGTGAAGGAAAATTTGGCCTAGAAGTGCAGAAGTTAGTTACTCAATCACCATTAATAAAAACTTCTAGAAATTCTACTCAATCATCTTCACTTTCTTCATCTCCCATAAGTTCATCTTCATCTTCACCCTCCTTATCCCCTCAAAGTTCATCTTCATCTTCACTATCTTCACCTAATCAAATGGCTAGTTTTTAACCTATCATTCAAGCTCGTTATGTAGCCTTATTCCTTCCTGGTCAGCTTAATAATTTTCCAGATGGATATCTAAAGCACTTACCTAGTTTTAATGGGGAAATTGGTTTATTTGTTGAGGACATTTTAGCTTCCTTTTTGGATTTTGTAAAGAGACCTTTTTAGCCTCAGATCTTGCAAAGACCTAATACTGATTAACAAATTCAACCCCCATTAATGATTGATGATTGGGAACCTGAAGAAATTGTTCCTTTAGTTACAAATGATATCAATTATTTTGATGATACATCCTCACAAAATGCTATAATTATAGTTTCTCATGATCAACCTTTAGTTCAAAATCAAGAGGCTTCTCAAGTTTCTAAATATCAGGCCTTCTTTGAATTTCTTATTTCATAATTAAATAGAAGGTATGATTTGAGACCAAGACTAGGACCCAGTAGACTAGCTAAAAATGTCACTATTAATGAACCATCGGTCAAGACATTTGAAACACAAACAACATTGATTCAACCATTAAATCAACCAAATGAATTGAATACATTTGAAAAGACTTTCCCAATAGATTTTAATGTGGATAAATAATTAGAGAGAGTTAAGATCCCAATTCCATTATCTAAGTTCTCTAAAAATCCAGGTTATAAGAATCAAGTGTCAAAATGGATTCAATCTTCAAGTATTTATGATGAAGGAGATGTGATTAGTTTACAGGATGTAAAAACTTCAGTGTTTTTTGGTCCTAGTTCTGATATGATCGCTGAAAATGTCCCTCCTTTCTATGTTACTTTAAAGGTTCATGATTTTCTCTTATATAATTGTATGTTAGACTCTAGGGCCTCTCTTGGTCTAATGCCTAAATTAATCATGGACCAACTTCAATTACAAATCACAAGACCCTATCATGATCTATATACCTTTGATTCAAAGAAGGTACCTTGTCTTGGATTAATCAAAGATTTAGTTGTAACACTTTCTCAGATTCCTGTTAAGAGTGTAGTTTTAGATATTGTTGTTACAAATATTCCCCCAAAATTTCAGATGTTATTATCCAAATATTGTTTTTCCAAGTTAGGGGGAAGTATGAAAATGGATATATCTTTTGCTATAATTCATGTTTATGGGGGAGATCATTTGAGATTATACAGAGAGGTGAGATTTATATATATTGTTTGCAAAGCTGATCAAGCAATAAACCATCCTATTTATGCAGTTGATCAGGATTTTGGGTGTTTTACTTTGAAAACTAATAATCTCAAAAATTATTAGCTTAGTATTGAACAGACTGTGAATAAATCCCAATGTGTAAATACTAATGTTCAGAAATTATACTTTGATGGAGCCTTTCTCAAAGATGGATTTGGAGCTAGAATTGTACTTATTCCTCCAAAAAAAGAAAATATAACTCAATATTTTAAGTTAGACTTTGATGTTACAAACAATGTAGTAGAGTATGAAGCCTTACTTTTAGGACTAGAGTTAGCTAAAAGTGTAAAAGACCAAAACTTAAATGTATTTGGTGACTTAGAGCTAATTGTGAAACAAATTAGAAATCTATGCCAAGAAAAACATCCTAGGCTTAGATCTTATTGGAATGAGGTATGGGATTTTGTGGACAATTATTTTCAAGCTCTTAATATTAAAACAATCCTAAGAGATGAAAAAATTTAAGCAGATTATTTAACAACCTTTGCTAGCTCTTTCAAAATTCTCAATCCTATGCAATTACAATATCAAATTCAAGTGAAGTACAAGCCTTCAAACCCTTCAAACCTTAAACATTGACAAGTTTTCGAAGATGATGAGAAATTAAAGATTTTCTTACAAGCAATTGATGAATACAAATCAAAGAAGAACAAATCAATGAAAATAAGTCAAATAATGAAAATGAAACTTCACAATTAAATCATCAAGTAGTTGATCATAATATCGTTTAGTTGCCTAATAATTACATAATTCCTCCTGAAAAAATATTTGATAATAATGATGTTTCCAAAACTTCATTATCAAGTTCACAACAATAGGATGTGGAAGATTGTAATATTGGAACTAATGAAGAAATTAGAAATGTCAAAAGTTCAGCATAATTACCTCAGTAAACAAAAGACAATTATGTTAATCTTCTTAAAAATTATAAAGATGTCTTTGCATGGTCATATGAAGAACTTAAAACTTGTGACACAACTCTTATTGAGCATAAAATTCCTCTCAAGTTAGAAGCTAAACCATTCAAACAAAATTTGAGAAGAATAAATCTAGTTTTGCTTCCAAATATCGAAAAAGAACATAAGAAATTTTTGGATATGAAAATTATTGTTCCCCTAAGATACTATGATTGGACAGCAAACTTAGATCCTGTCAGGAAGAAAAATGGTGAGATAAGGTTGTGTGTAGACTTTAGAAACCTAAATAAACTATCTTTTAAGGATAATTATCCATTGCCCAAGAAGTCTCAATTGCTCCAAAAAGTTTCAAGATCAAATAGAATTTCAATGCTGGATGGATTTCCTAGATACAATTAGATCTTAGTAAGTCTAGATATAGGGAAAAAACAACATTTACAACTCCTTGGGGTACATTTATGTATTCTAGAATGCCATTTGGCCTAACCAATGTAGGAGATACCTTTCAAAGAGCAATGGACCTAGCATTTGTTGGTAAGGTTAACAAATTTAATGTTATTTATTTGGATGATTTTACTATATTTTCAAGCTCTGATGAGAAACATTTAAAACACTTGAGAAATGTTTTCTATACATGCAGGAAATATGGAATTTCCCTCAATCCAAGGAAATATGTGTTGCTATAAATGAAGGAAAGCTACTCAGACACATCATTTCAAAGGAATGAGCAGCGATTGATCCAAAAAGAGTCTCACCCATTGAGGTAATTAGCTTACCTAGAAATAAAAAGGAAATTCAAACTAAGAAAAAATATTTTTTTGAGAAGATTCATACCAAATTATGCCAAGATAATCAAGGATATTATTGATATTCTAAAGAAAGATCATGAAGTCAAATGGAAATTGCATGCAAGGTATGATTTTACACAAATCAAGAAAGTTATTTCTGAAGCCCTAGTATTAGCCAGCCCTGACTATTCAAAACCTTTTAGCATTTTCTCTTTTTCCTCTAATACTACCTTAGTTGTCATCTTATTACAAAAGAATGCTAATGAAGATGATTGACCTGTTTCATTTTTCAGGAAAGTAATGAGAGATGTTGAGTTGAAATATGATGTCATTGAGAAGCAAGTATATGCTCTTGTACAAGACTTAAAATCCTTTAGAACCTATGTCCTTCATTCTCTAATTACTTCCTACGTCCCAAATAATGTTATAAAGACTGTTTTAACTCAACCTGATACAGATGGTAGGAGAGGAAGATGGATTGCAAAAATACTAGAATTTGACTTAGATATCAAATCTACCAAATTGATGAAGGGTCAAGGTTTAGCCAAGCTATTGGCTTAATTAAATTGTAAAGTTATGGCCATCAACACTATGATGCAAGTTTCAGAAGAGAAGAACACACAAGAACCTTCTCAAATTTTAGAAGAGAAGAATGCACAAGAACCTTCTTCTATTACAGATTCAATTCCTCTCCCACTTCATATTGATGAAAAGTTCCTATTATCTTAATGGTATAATGATATTATACATTTTCTTCGCGACTTTGAGTATCCTCTTGGATTCACAAAGAATAAATGTAGAACTCTCAGACTAAAAGCTATGAAATATCGCATCATCAATGCCAATCTATATTGGAAAGATCCATTAAATATCCCTTTTTTTATGTCTAACTGAAAATGAAATAGAAGGTGTCATAGAACAATTTCATGAAGGTATATGTGGAGGACACTATGCTTGGAGAGCAATAACATATAAAATTCTGAGAGTAGGATTTTATTGGCCGAAATTGTTTTCACAAGCAGGAGCAAAGGATAGAAGTTGTATTCCATGTCAGATATTTGTTGGAAAGCAAAGGTTAGTAGCACTTCCACCAGTTCTAGTATTGATTGAAGCACCTTTTTTACAGTGGGGATTAGATTTCATAGGAGAAATAATTCCAACATCTAGTAATCAACACAAATGGATCCTAACTGCTACATACTACTTTGCAAAATGGGTAGAAGCCATCCCTGTCAAGAATGCAACAGACATTGTCGTCATCAAATTCATCGAAGAAAATATATTATCAAGATTTTTCTGACCACGAAAATAGTCACTGATAGTGAAAAAGCATTTAGTAGTATCAAAATGATAGTTTTTCCAAAAGTATCAAATTTATTACATCGTTCTACCCCATATTACCCTTAAGGAAATGGATTGATAGAATCATCAAATAAGGGTTTGGTCAAAGTTATCAAGAAGGTACTAACAGATCATAAAAGGAATTGGGATAATCATCTCAAGTATGTAGTTTGGGCTAACTAAGTATCACCTAAGAGATTTACTAGTAAATCCCTTTTCCAACTTTTTTATGGAACTAAAGCTATCTTTCCCACACAACTACCTTTTCCTGTGATGAAATTTTTACAAGAATCATATGAGGAACTTGATGATTTCTCATGAAGAATAAAATAAATCATTTAGTTAAATCAAGAGAGATATGAAGTTCAATACAAACTTCGTCAATATCAGAACAAGATGAAGATTTTATTTGACAGAAAGGCTAGGGAAAGAGACTTCAGACAAGAAGATTTAGTTTTAAGATGGGATGCCAGAAGAGAGGAAAGAGGAAAACATGGCAAATTTGATAATCTCTGGTTAGAACCATTCATCATATCAAAATTCAAGGAAAATAACACTTTTATTTTGCAAAATCTGGAAGGAATATATTCTTCATTGCTTGTCAATGGACAATATCTTAAACACTAGATTCAGTACTGAAATTGCTTATAGTCATAGTTCATTGTACACTACCTATTTTCTTTAAATTTTGTTGTCAAGTGTGATTTTCATAGCTAAGACTCCATAGCCCAAAGAGAAGACACATGGATCTGTATGTTCTCTGCATCCCACAGCCACAGGGGGAAGAGGTAGCCAAATGGAGCCAATGTTCTAAACTACTTTGTATTTTTAGATTTTATTTTTGTTAGAAAAAGAATAAAGAATAAAGAAAAAAAGAAAAAAGAAATATATATATGTATGTATGTATGTGTATATATATATATATAGATAGATATCCCTTTGCAAAAATCGTAATTTTCATTAGTAAAGGAAAATTACATATTGTAGATGCAAAAAAGCATATGTTGTATGTGAGGCAGATAGCCTATCAGGTAAGATGTATCAAAAATAGTGCAGTGTACTCCACGCAGGGAGACACTGTGCTTCAATAATTAGTTTAAAAAAAAACTCTACGTAGAGAGTTATATATGACTGTCATTGTGCATAATTGATAACTTAAAAGACATTAATATTATTTACATAATAAAAAATAAGTAAGCTCCATTTGAGCTAGTTAATCAGTAAGGTCCATGAAAGGTTAATGGTAGTACTGATAGTGTGCACCATCCCTCTGCTCCTGGATCAGCCAAGTACCGAGAGGCCTGAACACAACTTCCTTGGATAGCAAATCGGCAGATGGGTTGTGTTCCCTGTATATATGATGATAGACAAAAGTGTCAAGAAGAGTAATGAGTCGAATATATATATATAAAGAGAAAAATAGAAAAAAAGAAAAGGGATATAAAAAATAGAAAAATAAATAAAATACCTTGCAATAGGCGTTCTAATCTAAATTCCACCGAATATCATTAATGAGTTGTTAATTCATCTAGACATTAATTAGAAAATTAGAAAATATTTTATAAAATATGATTTGAACTTTATCTTTTATTGTATTTATCGCCCTATTGTGTACCATCGGGATGTTCCCCACCTATATCAACTGCGAGGGGAACATTTCAGACCCCCCCCCTCACCCCCACACCCCCACACTTTTGACGTTTAACCAAGGGGGGATCCGAAAATATGGATTCCAAAACTTTCCATCGCTGATGTGTCGCCCCCACATGCACTTCAGACTCCCCCTCTTCAACACCATTTACCATCCACCCCTAAAAACCACCAATCGATCAACTCTGCTTCCGCCATCTATCCAACTCCCATTAGTCCATTTATTAGCCATTATATCATCCGTTATTCCACTATGACTGTTGCATTCCTGCATTCCTGCAGTAAATATTATGCTCATGTCAACAGTTAACTCTCAAATAGTTTAATCCTTATCCAATAAATAAAATGTAGGCGTTTTACCTCCATTTCTTTTTCTTACTCTATCTACCAGCGACATGCACAACTCTGGTACAACCAACATCAGAAAAAGAGCATTCATCACTGCACCAACCATCCGACCACCTAGTAAAACCATAGTCCTTCATATAATTACATCTGCAACATGACTTCTTCTAAAGGAAATTCTAAAGTAGTTGAAGAAAACCCAATGCTACCCCTTGTTGTAGACTTAGAAAAATTACTCTTTGTTGACCAACAATACAAAATTTCTGAAACCAGTATGAGTTCGATCTCTATGAACTACACAATTGGGCCAAATAGAAATTATTTGATGCTAGCGATCAATTAAGAATGTGGGACTCCTTTATGCCTCAATTCATTTTCCCTCAGACTCATTTCTTTCCAAAATTTGTAGCTTGGTATCATTTTAGGTACATTCCTTTAGAAGAAAAATACATGACTATATGAATGTACCTGGTAAAACCACAGTCCTTCATTTAATTACATCTGCTGTCTTCTTCTAAAGGAAAGTCTAAATTTATAAGAAACTCACTTTCCCTCAAAGAGCTACTATTTTCGAGATATGTTTACCTGAAAATGTAAAATTACCAAGAACAAATCCTCCATACCCTTCCTTAATGCTTCGAGAGATGACTAGATAGGTTGTCTCAATGGTTTCTTGTTTATTGGGGTTTTTAGCAGGTGAAAATCCGTCAATTATCTTCAATTATAGTGAATTTTTGTCAAAAGTTATCCATGATCAATTCTTGAAGTTTTCTACTAAAGGAGCCTTTAAATGCCAATCAGTTCTTGTATACTTATTCCTGTTTTATCAAGCAGATAATCTTCAGTTTCCATTGCAGAAACTAGATGAAGAAGGAAATCCTTAGTCTATAATTCATTGGACTTCCTTGGTAAGGAAGAACACCAATGAATTTTCCTTCAGTGATTATACAGATCAGTTACTATATATGGTTTCATGTTTGCTAAGTAGTCATGTTGTTCCTAGGATTTCACCTAAAATTAAAATAATTATTCACCTCAATGAACAGACAAAGATTGGAGATTGGTATCTATATCAAAACTATACAGATATAAGAGTATATGGATGTGAGCTTCCTCCATATAAATTTCCTAAGTTTGTGCTAATCAGGATTTTTGCATTAGAATATATCAGGCAAATGATGAACATGGACGATCTGCATTTTGTGTTAGCTAAAAATAAGTACCGGTTCAAGTTAAAAGCACATACTAGGAAATTCATTTGCAATACCAGAGCAGGAGCGAAGGAGGTAGATATTATTTTGAAACAAATGAAATTTAAATTAAGTTTTACCTGGTCTTATGATCCCTTGGGGATTGTTTCTAAGTTAAGGTAGAACAGAAAAATACTCTTTATGCACACACTCCTAGACCAGAAATTGAATACAACATGAATCAAGAAGAGTGGCAGGAGAATACATTACAGGAAGTAGAAGAGCATGTATTCATTTCAATAATTTCACAGCCTCCAGTTCCACAAGAGAAGCAGGCTAAGAGAACAAGGGAATGTGTTTCCCCTTCAGTTTCATAAGTTCCAGAGACAGAGTTCATAATGTTCAAGAAGAAGAAGAAACCAAATCCTCTTGAAGAACAATTTCAGGAAAAAGTTCACAGGAACAAATTACATTGGTTCTAACAAGTCCCCATGCTACAAATTTTCCAAGGATTGAGGATATTTTCTCAAGTTCTCCTGTATCCTAAGTTTCTCAAGATCCATTAGAGACAAATCAGATAGGAGAGTTAACTCAGAGTGTAATAGAACCAAGTATCTTTTCTAGATACATGAATATCAAAAGGGAAAATGAAACACTAAAGGCCACCACCTATTCTGAATTCTGGAAGCAAACTTCAGCCTCTCATCACATACTTATTTCTACATTGGATACTAAGAAAGGAAAATTTCAAATGGCCCTCATGGAGCCTAAAGTTCCCTTCCCTAAAACTACAAAAGATTACAAGAAATTTGTTTTTTTCTTTTGATACTAAACAAATTCATCCTATTGACTAGATTGACTTACACAAGCTAGCTAGAGAAATGATTTATACCACTTTGACCAGTTCAGCAATGGGAGAATCCAAGCTACAAGTTGCATTAAATAATATTCAATCATATTTAAAGTTAGAAAAAATATCATCTCTAGCTAAGGATACTAAGATCAAATCTTTAGAAGATATAGTGATTAAATTGGGATATGATCCCAATAATGTGAAGGTTGTTGAAGAAATAATCAAGAGGAAAAATGTTGATATCCGAGCATTAAGGAAGCAGCTAAAACTCCCTACCACAGAATATCCACGAACCAAAGAAGTTGGTGAATTGGAGAAAGAGAAAGAAAGTAGGTTCAAAATTATAGTTGAACATAATTTGCAGATACAGAAGATGGAAATTGAGTTGGAAAATATATTAAAGGAAAAAGAATAGCAAGCCAATGTATCAACAACCATTTCCATAGCAACAACTTCCATTTTAGGTACTTCAACAACAAGAAATTCTATTGCAGCATCCATTACAGTAGAAACACAGTCTACCGATTCAACAGCTGATTTAGCTAATGCTATGGGAGATTTATCGTTAAAGGGGAAATAAATTAAAAAGCTAAAATCTCAACTCAACAATCTTTAGGAGCAAAAAATTGAAACTAATAATTCTTACTTGGTGGAGCTCAGAAAATCCATAGGTTGACTCAGAGAATAAAGACCCTTGAAAATGAGTCTGTTATTTCTCAAACTATTGCACAAGCCAAAGAGAATATCTGACTAGATATCAATGAATCCATAACTAACTTATGGCCTTCAATTGAAATCATCTTTTAGCGAGAATAGTTATTGGAGAAGTCAAAGGAGGTAATAATAAAAGTAAAGAAAGACTTGAGTCATAAACCAGGAGATGCAACAACATTGATCAAAATTTTGAATTCAAAAACAAGAGAAGAGCTTGAAGACTATGATATTGAAGGAAGCACTGAAACCATTCTAGAAGTCAGAAGGATACTTACCAAGAGAAACTTAATGTTGCAATTAGAAAACAAATGTCATAATTTAGGAGCTAGAATCCATAAGTTTCATGAAAATTTTAATGTGCTACATCAGAAAGGACTTAAAGGTTTGAGAGGAATCGGAGATAAACTAGTTCACCTTGAAGAATACCAACATAGATTGAATTCTATAGCTGTAGATAAATCAAAATTTTCTAATATCAAGGGAACCATTACAGGGAAGGCTTTTATTGAAGGTTTACGTTTTGATTTGTTAATCCAACATGAGATCAACATTTGTTCATAGTGAAACCCACCTTTCAGAAATACACTAAAGTGGATGAGACTTATAGAAAATTAATAAAATATTCTATTTCAGATGAAGAAAGATGAGAAAAAATATGTCAGCTCATTCGCTGAACAAATAATGGGTTTCCAGTAGCAAGCAACAAATTTTCAGCAACAGGATGCAAGTTTATAGGAGAAAAAGGATAGATGATTAGGAAAGGCAAGAAAATAGCAATTTTACAACCTCAGTCATCAGTAGAAGCCTCAAATTTTGTGCAAGATTTCCAAAAAGTTCAAGTTTCCTATTTTCTAGTTCTATTTTTGTAATTAGTTTTAAAGATATTTTGTAACTAAATCTTGATTTTTAAATCAAGATATTTTGAAGGAAGTTGTATAAATACTTTGTAATTTAAAGTATGAAGGGTTAAACCCTTGTGATAAACTAGTAAGCATAATTATTATCCTCTGAAGTTTTTTCTGAGACTAATAAAAGGATTTTGGATTGATCTTGAACAACTTGTGTTCTTGCGAGTACTTCTATTGTTACTTATGTTTTCATTTTGTTTAATTCTGCATATGTTTGAAATTAATGGGAAATCTGGGTAAGATAAGATTGAATGTCAATCTAAAAACCCCTATGAAGTTATAATCAATCATAGAGATTAGTTAATTGGAACTTTATGTTTTAATTAATTCCTCTACATATTTTAATTGCCACTTCCCTTTAAGCTTTAAATATATTTTGTTTGGATGTAAAAGAATTTTACACGCATCAACTATATATGACTAGTTAAATACTCAATTTGAACATTTAATGAATCATACATATTCTTAAGTTGAACCTTATACATCTTTTCAAAGCTAAATTTTGTTAAAGGTGAAGACTCAACCCTTTTAATATATCATAAATAATTAAGAGTCAGCACATCTTTAACAATTTAAAACAGTGGTCATCCAAAAATCCAAATTAAAACAAAACATTTTAGATGCTTTGGCACAATTCCTTAACCTAGAATTGTCTACAAAGGTATAACAGACCCCTTATTTGTTTGTAATATACCATGGCTTCTTATATTTTCAATGGATCCAAGCGACGATCCTTTTTCCATATGCAACACTTCCTTACAACCTGTATTCTTCATGGGTTGGTCGCATTGCCTCACTTTTGTGATGTGATACATTCGCTGACACTAACTTTTAAGCATTCATTATGTTGCATTCTCCTAATGCCACACAGAACTGTGTGTTACCGATATATTTGCAACATGTGTGTCACCTTACGATGTCGACATATGAGCTATTAGTAAGTGGATTTTAATCATAGCAATTTTTTAACTTTGTAGTGCGACATCATTGGTTGTATTCCTTTAAAGTGCTTCGTAATATGTGTACTCAATGGGTTGTTCTCACCATGACTCATGAATTTAAACTTCCTCCTTCATTGAAAGTTTCGAGTGGTCTTTGAAGACTTTGTCAAGTAATGTATCTTGGAAGAATTCCCTTAATAGATGGGGCCACGGTGGGATATAATTCTCAATATAAGACAACTACCAATCATTTGGAATGCATCGCATGGAGGCTTGATGCTTGTAAATGCATGAGGAAATATCGATTGGGGACAGAATGATGATTAAGCCCTAACACAATAAAAAGAAAATACAATCAAGGTGAAATTCATATGACATAAGAAATATGCATCATGTGGGCATACACATCAATAGGGTTTGAAGGTATAAATATACCTCACAAAGCTTAAGAGGGAAAGGAGGGGACCCAAAATTTGGATATGCACAAAAATTTTGGTGGTTTTGTAGTAGCTACAACACAATCAAAGGGAGATTATACTTCTTGATGCATTTAGTCTGTTATGCTCTTAACCTGCAAGACGATACCAGAATACCAAATATGCGGAGCAATATACCTCGAACATAGAATAGCGAGTAAAAACAGCAAGTATTTTATTATTAAGAAAGCAATGTTCACTTGCCTCTTCGAGGGGGCAACCTCCAATAGAGCAGAGCTTGATGACAAAATAAGACACGATGCTCCTCGCAGGGAGTCTCTAACCTTTATATATGAATCATACATGCAATACCATGGATCAATACCATGGGTTTTATTAATACCATCTATCTAATACCATGGCCCATTTGCAACTAACTGTGGTCCCATCATTAATTACGGGTTAACAACTTACAATTATTAATATGGGCCTTATTGACTCTTTACTATGACTCGATCCCAGTACATAAATAAGGGGGTTAGGGTGGGACCCTAACATGCCCTCCCCCTTAAGAATAGCCTTGTCCTCAAGGCTGAAGCTACGGAAACTGCTGAAGAATAGTGGTTGGGTCCCAAGTTGCATCTTCCGGAGAGGTGTCTTTCCACTTGACGAGGACTTCCATAATCATGCGGCCATGCAGGTGCCATTCTCGTGTGTCTAGGACCTGTTTAGGTTGGAGCCAGATTGACCCTTCCTCGTCCAATTCAGGTAGACTGATTTGAATTCTGCAATTGTTTCCAATCACTTTCTTGAGGCATGAGACATGGAAAACTGGATAGATTTTTGCAGTGGGTGGCAAAGCCAGCTTGTAGGCTACTTCTCCAATGCGCTGAAGTACTTGATATGGTCTGTAGAATTTTGGAGATAGTTTCTGACAACCCTTGTCTTTGAGTGATGGTTGCTTATATGGTTGCAACCTCAAAAATACCTGATCCCCTTCTTGAAATTGGCACTCTGAGCGATGTCGGTCTACCTGTTGCTTCATGCGATTTTGAGCTTGATGAAGATTCTCCCTAAGATGGGCAAGCATGGTTGCACGGTTTTGTAGGAGTTGATCCACTGCTTGTACCTTTGAGCACCCCTTGATATAAGAAGTAGGGGAAGGAGGGAGTTGACCATATACTACTTCATAGGGAGTCACTTTGGTGGTGGCATGATAGTTAGTGTTATACCAGCATTCAGCTAGAGGTAAGCACTGTACCCAAAGATGTTGCTTTTCTGAAGTGAAACACCTAAGGTAGGTTTCCAGACATTTGTTGACGGCTTCAGTTTGACCATCCATTTGTGGATGATAGGAAGTACTGAGTTTTAGTTGGGTGCCTTGTAGCCTGAAGAGTTCCTGCCAAAAAGTACTGGTGCAGATCGGGTCACGATCGGACACAATAGAAGTGGGCATGCCATGTAATTTGAAGATCTGATCCATGAAAGATTGAGCGACCAAAGTCGGTGTAAACGGGTGGGGTAGGGCGCAGAAATGAGCATACTTCGAAAGTCGGTCCACAACCACCATGATGACTAACTTGTTTCCTGACTTTGGAAGACCTGTAATGAAATCCATAGAAACCTCCGTCCATATTGATGCTAGGATGGGCAACAGTTGTAATGTGCTTGGAGCTTTGACGGTCTCCCCTTTGTGGTGTTGACAGACATCGCATTCTGCTACAAAAGTAAGGATGTCATTTTTCATGCCTGTCCAAAAAATGATCTTCTGGTGCAAGCATACGTCTTCTGAAAGCCTGAATGTCCTACAATGGATGATGAGTGCAATTTTGCCAAAATGCGGCTTTTGAAGGTGGATGTTGGTGATATTACGATTCTATCCTTGTAGCGAAGAATATCATTCTGCCACGAGTAGCCCTTGGTGGAATTTGGATCCGCTTGCAATTGAGAAATGAGTTGGGAGAGCCCGAGATGTGAAAACCATTCCCTGCGAGCCTCTTTAATCCATTCTGGAATGGGAAGGGAAATTGCTAGCAGGGTACTTTCCTCCTCAAATTGGCGAGATAATGCATCTGCTACACTATTTTCTTGCCCTTTCTTGTAAATTATCTCATAATCATATCCTAGCATTTTGGCGAGCCATTTATTTTGTTGTGGGGAGGATAGGCATTGCTCCACAAAATATTTAAGACGGTGATGGTCTGTGCGGATTTGGAAACGTCGCCCCAGTAAGTAAGGTCGCCAGGTCTCTACTGCATGTAAGATGGCCATCATTTCCTTCTCATAGGTAGATTGGCCCAGATTCTTCCCACTTAGTTGTTGGCTTGTGAAGGCCAAAGGTCGACCTTCCTGCACTAAGACCGCCACAATACCCGTACCCAAAGCATCACATTCAATGACAAAAGATTTGGTGAAATCAGGTAGTGCTAAGACTGGAGTGGAACACATGGCATTTTTGAGAGCTGTAAATGCCTGTTGTGCGTCATCATTCCAGAAGAATGAATTTTTCTTGAGGAGTTGAGTGAGGGGCTTCGCAATGCGACCATAATTGCTGACAAATTTGCGATAATAGCCTGTGAGACCCAAAAATCCTCTCAGGCTCTTCAAGGTCTTAGGTTGAGGCCAATCTTGCATTGCCTGGATCTTTTTGGGGTCCACCTTGACACCTTCATGCCCCACAATGTGGCCCAAATACTCAACTTCTTCCATGCCAAACGAACACTTGGACATCTTAACAGATAATTTATGCTTGCGGAGCAGTTGCAGGAGTAGCTCTACATGCTGAAGATGTGCGGCCCAAGTGCAACTATAGATGAGGATGTCATCGAAGAATACAAGGACAAATTTCCTGAGATATGGTTTGAGAAGGTGGTTCATAAGGCTCTGAAAAGTAGATGGGGCATTACAAAGACCGAATGGCATGAACAGGAACTCATAAAGGCCTTCATGAGTTCGGAAAGTAGTCTTTGGAATGTTGACTTCCTTCATGCGAATTTGGTGGTAGCCTGAGCGAAGATCCAGCTTAGTGAAGAATTGAGCCCCATTGAGTTCATCCAACAAATCATCAACCACCGGGATGGGAAATTTATCTTTGACTGTCAACTTATTGGGGGCCCTGAAGTCTAGACACATCCGCCATTCCCCATCTTTCTTGAGCACCATGACCACCGGTGATGAATAAGGACTAATGTTGGGATGAATGACCCTTGCTTCCAAAATTTCCTTGATTATTTTTTCTATTTCATTCTTTTGGGTGAACAGATATCTGTATGGGTGCACATTTGGGGGTTGGGCCCCTGTAACCAAGGTGATGCTATGATCATGTTCCCCTCTCGAGGGTGGAAGCTCATGAGGCTTGTCAAAAACTGGCAGATGGTTATTTAAAATCTGTTGCATCTCAGGATGAATCGACAGAGACTTGGTTTCAACTACCTGGATGGAATTAAATTGAGATATAACTCCATGATGGCCCTTTTTTAGCAATTTTTCCATCCTATGTGAGCTGATGATAGAGGGAGCTCCTGCCTGGAGTCCACGGAGAGTATGTGTGGAGTTGTTCTGCTTAAAACTCATATATAACTCCTAGAAATCCATTGTAATTGGACCCAGAGTGTGAAGCCATTCAGCACCGAGGATAATGTCGCACCCTCCCATGTGTATGGCAAACATGTGGGTATTCAACTGATAATCCCCCATTTGAAGTTTGACATTTTCACAGCGGCCTTCACATTTCATTGTGCCTCCATCCGCAATTTGGACTTGGAAGTTAGAAACTGCTCATACAAAACAATGCACTGCTTCCGTGACTTTTTGATGGATGAAATTATGTGTACTTCCACTATCAATCAAGACTACTACTGGGCGATGTTTAATAAAACCTCTGATTTTGAGAGTTTGAGGTGAGGAAATCCCTCCCAAAGCATGCAGCAAAATAACCAGTTCGTCAGGGACATTGTCCTTTTGGTTGTCGTCTTCTACCGCCTCAGGTTCCTCAAATGGTGGATCTTCCTCCAATGAGCTATAATTAGTGGCATCAATTTGAAAAAATTTGGGCTCCTTGCATTTATGACCTAGGGAGTCTTTTTCATCATAGTAGTAACATAATCCCTGCTTTCTTCTTTCGGCCATTTCTGCAGGTGACACCTTTTGAACCTTAAGTGTTTGAGTCATGTTGTGAGCCTGTGGGGGGCGATCCTTGGCGGTGAAATTTGGGTGAATGGACTGGGCTGCTAACACACGTTCCATGTTACAAGCTACCTTGCAAGCCTCCGTCCATGTGGGAGGGTGGTGCAGTAGGACGTGGGCTTGTATGGCCTCTTTAAGACCGCTAATAAACATTCCGTGTAGAACACATCTGAGAGACCCCTAGTGTGGAAAGCTAAGGCTTCAAAGGCTGTAACATATTCATCCACTGTGCCAGTCTGTCAGAGCTCAGTAAGATGACCCAAAAAAGAAGATTCCTTGTCAAAGCATTCTGTAAGAGCTTTTTTGAAGGTGGTCCAAGACACAAAACTTCCATTGCAACGTTGATGCCATTCCCACCAACCTTTCATTGTCCAAGTACATGCTCCCCCCCATAAGCTGAGTATCATTATCTAAGATGTTATTCAGATTGAAATACTGCTCCATTTGTGCTATCCATGCGGCCGGGTGCGAACCATCAAATTTATGCATATCCAACTTGGGAGGTCGCGGACGGGATTGTTGGTGGGTGCCCCAGAGGTGAAGAGAGTGGCTAGACTCACCCTCACTATGTTCATTGCCAATATACGCCTCCTCGCGGGCTTCCTCCTTGCCCTTAGGGATCATGCTAGTTAGTCTGTCAAGCTAAACTTGGAGGGTTTGCAAGGATTGTTCAAGTTTGTCCATCTTCTCATTGGCCATAGCTTGGGCTCTAGTTGCTACCATGCACCAACCTGATGTTCTTGAAATTTGAGACCGCCCAATTTTTTTTTTACTAAGAATTGAATGGTACCATCGTGCTCAGCTTGTCGTCCTGATTCTGATAGGCTAGATCACCAATAAGCGCCTCGGGAGTCACAGACTTTTTTAACACACATTTCTCGTCGTGTATATGTTAACTAGATGAATCTACAGAAGAAATATCAGATGTGACAGAATGCATGACGGTTGTGTTTACAGATGTGACAAAATGTAGGACAAATCAAAGGAATCAGGTCAGAAGTAAAATATACAATGGCAACTCACTCAGATGACAAACCATAGTGCAGCAGGGTAACAACAAAGACTTACAGTTCAGACTACAAATAATGAAGAAAGAGAGGTATATGCTGGTTCGCCTTGACCAAGCCGCATATACACAGAGTTTCGCTGAACAAAAGGCGCGTATACGTATACACACACTTTCACAGAAGGAAAAGCGCATATATCTTGGGAAAACAAGTTTTTGGGTCCAAGGTATTTTACCCAAGGTATTTGGTTTGTGGTATTGGTCTGAGGTATCTGGTCCAAGGTATTGGTCCTAAGGGGTTTTGGTCCATGGTATTGAGAAAGGCCTAAAACGATATAAGGAGGAGAAGAGCATTAGGCCATGTATGCAAGCATCGAATATCTGAAAAAGTGTGAGATCTATTATGCAGGTTATGGGCTTATGATGCTTTGTTTGATCAGAACCAAGGATGAACCTTAGCGATTGATGAGGGATACGATCTACTGATGGATCGGGAACTTAGGGCTTGAAACAAATTATCATCGTAAGATTTGATCTTGTATAGCTTAGATTTGAATACTGACACATCTGTTTATTCTGTAAATGTGATGATATAGGTATGCATGAAGTGGAGAAATGCAACAAAGGTATAATTAAGTATTTTCAGATCTGTACACTGGTTCCCTTTGATAAAATAGCATATACACGTAGGTTCTGCAAATAAAAATTACGTATATGTTGGTTCCCTTTGGAAATACTACGTATGCACTCAGGTTTGACACAACCAAGTAGTGTATACCTTATGAAGTGTGGTCTTAGTTGTTTATGATTGTTGTTGTAGAGTTGTAGGTTCTCATTCATGTTCTGGTGACTTTTTTTCTGGTAACAGTGTTCTGAATGATCAGTAATTGATTGATTATGGGTTGTTAGTAAATGTTTGATTCAGTTGTTGGTTGGTTTAGAGATTGATGAATGAGTTTCAGAGATTGGTTGATGCAGATGATTGTATGATTGACTCTGAAATTATATGTTGTTGATGGGTCCAGTATGAAAATTGGATGAATCGTGGCCTTCAGATTGTGGTGTTGTGTTCCAAGAGTATCCAATCTGAAAATTTATGAAATGAGGTCCCTAGAGGAAGAAAGAGGGTTGTAGCCTTCTATAGGCCGGTGCCTACATACTAGTAAACATATCAGCGAGTACAAGAGCTAGGGGATTGAAGCTCCTTTCCAGTAGCAGCTAGAAAACAAGAGAAGGTTGTAGCCTTCTGCAGGTAGAAGCCTGCATACTGGTATGAGTCTGCACTAGTACAAGATTGTAAACAATTTTTCTTATTATCAAAAGAAGATAGAGACAACAACAATAGGTGGTTTTCTCCCGCATTGGTTTCCACCTTAAATCTTGGTGTTCATGTGTGTTGCTTATGTGTGATGGTTCCTTCTATTATTTACTGCACATGGTTACTATTTAATGTTAAATTAAGTACTAATGCACAGATTAATGATCAACATATGATGAATTAACGGAATCATAAGCTCACTAGATAAAGGTTGGTTGCCTTAAGAACAGTTGTGTATACACGCAAGTTCCCTTCACTGAAGTAGCGTATATAAATTTGACTGTGGAAATGAAAAAGTTATTAATTTGATAATACTAGAAAAACTACATATGCACGCGGGTTTGACACAACCAAGTAGCGTATACCTTATGAAGTGTGGTCTTAGTTGTTTATGATTGCTGTTGTAGAGTTGTAGGTTCTAATTTGTGTTCTGGTGATTTTTTTTCTGGTGACAATATTCTGAATGATCAGTAGTTGATTGATTATGGTTTGTCAGTAAATGTTTGATTCAGTTGTTGGTTGGTTTAGAGATTGATGAATGAGTTTCAGAGATTGGTTGATGTAGATGATTGTATGATTGACTCTGAACTTATATGTTGTTGATGGGTCTATTATGAAAATTGGATGAATCGTGGCCTTCAGATTGTGGTGTTGTGCTCCAGGAGTATCCAGTCTAAAAATTTATGAAACAAGGTCCCTAGAGGAAGAAAGAAGGTTGTAGCCTTCTGTATGTCGGTGCCTATGTACTAGTAAACATATCAGCTAGTACAAGAGCTAGGGGATTGAAGCTCCTTTCCAGTAGCAGCTGGAAAACAAGAGAAGGTTGTAGCCTTATGCAGGTAGAAGCCTGCATACTGGTATGAGTCTACACTAGTACAATATTGTAATTTTTTTCTTATTATTAAAAGAAGACAGAGATAACAACAGTAGGTGGTTTTCTCCATCATTGGGTTTCCACCTTAAATCTTGGTGTTCATGTGTGTTGCTTATGTGTGATTGTTCCTTCTATTATTTACTGCACATGGTTACTGTTTAATGTTAAATTAAGTAATAATGCACAGATTAATGATCAACATATGATGAATTAACTGAATCATAAGCTCACTAGATAGATGCTGGTTGTCTTAAGAACAGTTGTGTATACACGCAAGTTCCCTTCACTGAAGTAGCGTATATAAATTTGACTATGGAAATGAAAAAGTTATTAATTTGATAATACTGATTCATCCCCCCTCTCAGTATTATTTCCAACAATTGGTATCAGAGCAGGTCCTTCAGAAGAAGCTTGATCACTTGAAGGGAGATCCATCATCATGAGTAATCAAGAAAGCGTGGGATCCATCGGACCGCCAATCTTTGATGGGAACGACTTTGTTTATTGGAAGATAAGAACCACAACCTATCTACAATCACTTGGAGTAGATGTTTGGGAAATCGTGGAAGGAGGATATACATTTCCATCAGTAATTCCTACAGAAACGACAAGGTAAAAAGAAATATGAAACAAATGCCAAGGCTGTCAATACTTTATTGGGAAGTCTGTCACAATCAGAGTTTGCCAAAGTCATGTAGCTCAAAACAACCAAAGAAATATGGGACAAAATCGTTCTGAGCTACAAAGGAGACTCTCAGGTAAAATGTGCTAAGCTTCAAACTCTTAGAATTAAGTATGAAACCCTTAAGATTCATAGTGATGAAATTATAGCTAGTTATTTCTTACGTATATATGAGGTTGTAAACTGTATGAAGAATCTGGGAGAAGAAATAAAGGAAGTTACCTTAGGTGAGAAAGTTTTGAGATCCTTGTCTGCTAAATTTGAATCCAAAGTGTCTGCCATAGAAGAAAAACAGGATCTGCAGAATATCACTATGACACAGCTCCACATAATTCTAACTGCCTTCGAGATGAGAAAAGAAGGACCATCAGATGTGAGGGAAGCCGCATTTAAAACTACAACAAAAGGAAAGAAAGAATACAATGAGTCAAGATCTAATTTAGAGGAAGAAGATGAGGTAAAATTTCTCAAGAAGCTCCAATGAGGTTCTGGAAGATTTAGAGGTAAGCTGCCTTTGAAATGTTTTGCTTGTGGAAGAGTCGGTCATTATGCTGCCAAATGTCCATATAAAAATAAATATGAAAAGGGAAAGGAATATGCAAAAGTGAATAGGAAACAAGCTGAGAATAAAAGGAGTTACTATACTCATGAATATGGTGACGGTTTGTCTAATAGTGATGAAGATGAAAATGAACAAAATTACGGACTTCTCATGGCTTATGATAACAATGAGTTTTGGGATAATTTAAAGGAAGATAGCGATGGTTTATCTAATAGTAGTGATTGTAGACTTCTCATGGCCTATGATGATGATAACTTTTGGGATGCTTTAGAAGAGGAAGACCTTCATGAAGACATCTAAACTCAAGATTTGTTTAGAAGAAAAGGAAGTGATTATAGATACCTTAACATACCAACTTGTTGAAAAGGAAAAACGCAATGAAAATCTAGAATGTGAAATTGTGGGTCTAAGAAAGGATCTTGAGAAAACGAAAACTCTCAATCTTAGATTTACTAAAGGATCAGAAACTTTAAATTAACTTATCAAAGTAAAGCATTCTCCTATGATAAAGACAGGTCTTGGATATACTGAAGAAGCATCTCAATCACAGAAGTCGTCAATCTCCACTAAAAGCTATCTTGATGCAGCAAAGGCCAGTGAACAGTGTGACAATCGTTAGCAAAGGCATAAAGCAGATCATCAAGAAAATCAAACTCAATTTACTTCAAGGGTGAATAGAAGATACAACCAACCTCAGGTAAAACATACGCAATTTGCTCCAAAGATGAATATCAATAAAAACTACAATCACCAGGTCAATAGATTCCAGAGTCGCAGGAACTTCTTTAATGGGCAATGTTTTTCATGTCATAACTTTGGACACAAAGCTGCTCAATGTGTTGCTTACAAAACCATTATGAATAGAGAAGCACAAAATCAAAGGAATGACACAGGGATTAAGAAAAGTTCCTATAGCTACTTTTCTCCTCTTGAAAATGAAATAGAATGCTCAATCTATAACTTTGGTCATGAAGAATCTGAATGCAGGAGCAAGTTTCGACAAACATCACAAAGGGCGCAAACACCATCAAATTCCAAGATATGGAAAATAAAAGAATCTCAATCAGAAATACGTTGCATAGCCTTGTATGCAGAAGGACAAGAAAATCAGTGGTACATTGACAGTGGATGCTCAAAACACATGACAGGGGATAAAGAAAAACTTCACTCATATACTACCTTAGAAAACGGAAAGGGTTTCACATTTGGAAATGATACCCCCACTGTCATAAAAGGTAAAGGCTCTATTGGAAATGATACCCTCATTGTCATAAAAGGTAAAGGCTCTATTTTCTTGAAAGAAAAGGTTAAAGTTGGAAATGTTATGTATGTAGACGATTTGAAGCACAACCTGTTGAGTGCCATTCAAATGTGTGATCAAGGAAATGAAGTAGTGTTTAGATCAGATGGATGTGTTGTTCGTGAACTTGATACAGGAGAGACCATGATCAAAGGTACAAGAACTCCAAACAACTTATACATACTCAAGGGAGGACAACAACAATGCTATAGAAGTGTTACACTAAAATTTGTCACCATGACTATTTGCAGTTAGTATGGCTCCATCAACAGTCATACTATCCTCCTTGGCAAGCCTTATACCTCTGCTCTCCATGTCAAACTTCAAGAAATAGAGAAAGTCATTTAAAAACATGTTTATCTCTGGGTACGTAGTTTCTCTCTACCTTACCTGCGTGTACGCACTCCAAGTTCATAATACCTGCGTACTTGTACGCTCTGTATGTCAAGGGATGGGTGCGTACCCCTATAAAGGTCAAAAGGCGCGAGTTTCATCTTAAAAAATTTACTTGTGGTCATTTCTAGAGAATTCTAGAAGCTTGTTTGACGTGTATTGAGCGCCTCCAGATGGTTCATGTATCCCTAGGAAATAGGAACTTATCCCATCAAGAGAGGAGCTACCCCATCCAAAAGAGGGGCTTATCCCATTGATGGTGCACCTGATTAACTTCCTCTAGAACATTATAAATACAGGCATTCGGCTAGAGGAGGGGAGGTTGAAAGATGAACATTCCAAAGGGTAGATGCTGCTGGAATTAGGACTTCCTTGTAGAAGCTTGTGAGGAGAGATTACCATCCTTTCTTGTTTCATTTGGAAGTGGGTGAGCTTATCAAAGTAAAGGAAAACTCTTGCTGGACCCTAGGAGGAACTTGCACAACACCAAGGCTCAGGTTGTAATGGTTTCTTTTGTTTCCTATTAATACAAATAAGTCCATTCTTCTCAACGATTTGTTGTTAATGAGTTGTTTCATATACTCCTTGGTCTGTATGTTGAATATGTTTTGTTTTATGGATATTGAGGTGTTATTTAATCGTTTGATTGTTAGTGTATGCAGGTTTCGAAGTGAAGGAGGAGCTCATCCAGATTGACGAGGCTGGACTACTACAACAGCGTTGGACTACAGGTAGGATCTAAACACTTGATTTCTTGTATGGTAAATGCATGTTTAGAGAAGGATTGCTCTTAATTGTCTTGTTTGTCACTAGAAAGTCTTAAGCTTCTAGGGAGGTTGGTTTTGTCTGCAAGATTAACTCTTTCCACATGACAAGAGGAATCATAATTAATATGGTGTTGATGTGGATAGGGAATACATAAAAAAAATATAAATAATAAAGACAAGAGACATGATAAAGAACTAATGGAAAATGTAATGGCATGGTGTTTAGTTATGCAAAGATGAGTCCCATATTTTGTTATAAACATAATAATAATTGATAATTAATTAAAATGTTTAAAGGTGTGTCTTATCAAAGAGACATATTGTTATATGAAAGGGAATCCTCCCTAGTATTTATAATGGGGTCCCTTATTGTAGCAATCATCCTATTCATT
>APFE030225130.1:17785-38120 GCA_000404065.3 Pinus taeda | reverse complement strand
AAGGAGGAGCTCATCCGGATTGACGAGGCTGGACTACTACAACATCGTTGGACTACAGGTAGGATCTAAACACTTGATTTCTTGTATGGTAAATGCATGTTTAGAGAAGGATTGCTCTTAATTGTCTTGTTTGTCACTAGAAAGTCTTAGGCTTCTAGGGAGGTTGGTTTTGTCCGCAAGATTAACTCTTTCCGCATGACAAGAAGATTGGGACATCTAAGCTTTTCTCAAATAAGAAAAGCATGCAGACTCAAGGCCGTTCGTGATCTTCCAGATATCAACATCCCTGAGAATACAATATGCAAACCATGTCAAATCGATAATCAAACCAGAGCTCATTTCATTGAAAAGGAAGGATTAGCTAGTAAGCCTCTTGAACTTGTTCATACTGATTTATGTGGACCGACAAGGAAAAAACCACCTAATGGAGAAGAATACTTTATTTTGTTCATTGATGATTTTTCTAAAATGTGTTGGATAGGTCTTCTAAAGCATAAAGATGAAGCATTTGAAAAATTCAAAGTCTTCAAAGCCTTGGTTGAAAATGAAACAAATAAAAAAAATCAAATTCCTCAGATCAGATCGAGGAGGGGAATTTACATCAAATGAATTCTTTGAATTTTTTGAACAACATGGAATAAAAAGACAATTCTCCACTACAACGACTCCTCAGCAAAATGGTGTGGTAGAAAAAATGAACAGAACAATTCGACAAATGGCTCAAGCTATGCTAGATGAATTTGGAACTCCTGCAACCTTTTGGGGTGAAGCAACATACGTTGTCGTAACTATTCTCAACCATGCAAATGTTCAGGTAAATAGCACTCAAATGCCACATGAACTTTGGTATGGTAAGACTCCTACTGTGGAATACTTTAAAATTTTTGGAAGCAAATGCTATATAAAAAGGACTGATGAAAAACCTGATAAGTTTGAACCCAGAATAGTTGAAGGCATTCTTCTTCGTTATTCTCCCTGGAGTAAAGGATATAGGTGTTATAATAAAATACTTGGGAAAATTGTTGAAAGCATTGATGTTGTAGTTGATGAAGCATGCAAAAATCCAAAACAAACAAAAATAGCAGATTATGACAATGAAGAGGATGGGGAGTATTTTCCCACATCAAATCACGATGATACTTAAGAAGAAACCAATGAAGCATTAAAAGAAGGGATAATGGTAGAAGGAAAGACTCCATCCAGGTATGTTTATAAAAATCATCCAGAAACTCAAATTTTAGGGGAAATAGAAGCAGGTGTACAGACAAGAAGAACTATTACAGGGACCTCAAGCTATCTGGTACTACTATCCTCCACCGAACCTCAAAATATAAATGAAGCATGCAAAGATGAATTTTGGGTCAAGGCCATGAATGAAGAACTTGACCAAATTGAAAAGAATGATACTTGGGAGTTAGTTTCTAGACCTCATGATAAAAATATTATAGGAACTAAATGGATATTCAAAAAGAAGATAAATGTACATGGAGAAGTCATTAGAAACAAGGCTAGACTGGTTTGTAAAGGGTATACTCAACAAGAAGGTATAGATTTTAAAGAAACTTTCGCACTTGTTGCTAGTCTTGAAGCCATTAGGATGTTTCTTGCTCTTTCTAGCTTTCAGAAATTCAAAGTATACCAAATGGATGTAAAATCAACCTTTCTTAATTGGGATTTAGAAGAAGAAGTTTATATTGAATAGCCAGAAGGATTCATTCTTGGAAATGATGCTAAACTTGTATGTAAACTCAAAAAGGCTCTCTATGGTCTGAAACAGGCTCCAAGAGCTTGTTATTACCGCCTTGACAAATATCTACACCAACAAGGGTTTACAAAAGGTTCTTCAGATAGCAAAGTATATACAAAGATTGAAAATGATAAATTGCTAATTATTATTGTTTATGTTGATGATATTATTTTTGGTAGCAATGAAGAATCCATGAGTCAGAGTTTTGCCTTAGTGATGTAGCAAGAATTGGAAATGTCCTTGCTTGGTGAACTTACCTACTTTCTTGGTCTACAAGTTCAGCAAACTAAAGATGGTATTTTTCTTTCACAAACCAAATATCTTAAGTAGATCTTGAAAAAGTATGGAATGGAGGATTCCAAACTAGTATGTACTCCAATGGTAACAAGATGTAGCCTTAGCTCAAATGATGAATCAGCAGCAATACATCAACCAACTTACAGATCCATGATTGGCAGTATTCTTTATCTAACAGGTACTCGACCGGACATCATGCATGCAGTAGGAATAGTTGGAAGATTCCAAGAAAATCTAAAAGAATCACACCTTCAGGCAGTCAAAAGAATTTTCAAATACCTTCAAGGAACTCAGGACCTTGGATTATGGTATCCTAGAGATACAGATCTTACTCTTCACGCATACATAGATGCAGTTTGGGCAGGAAGTGTTGATGATAGAAAAATCACTAGTGGTGGTGCATTCTTTATGGGCTCCAAGTTAGTGTCTTGGTTCAGCAAGAAACAAAGTTCAACTGCATTATCTACAGCTGAAGCAGAATATGTGGCAGCTACATCTTGCTACACACAACTACTTTGGATGATGCAGACCCTGCAAAACATTCAGATCACATGCATGCCATCGATCTCCATTCTATGTGATAATACAAGTGCCATAAGTATTTCAAAGAACCCATTCATGCACTCCAAGGCTAAGCACATACCCATCAAATATCATTTTCTACGTGAACAAGTGCTTGAAAAAAAGGTCAAATTGGAGTATGTTCCCTCCAAAGAGCAGGTTGTTGATATATTCACTAAACCACTACCCAGAGAGACATTTGAATATCTCAAACAAAATCTAGGAGTAGTTGTTGCATCATCTTGTTGTTAAATCCTATTTTCCCAAAGAAAGGTAGGTATACGCGGGTTTCCTGAAGCGTAGTCATGTACATACACGGGTTTCTGTGGGCATAAATGCGTATATGTTGGTTTGAGAAAAAGAAGTGGTTCAGACTCAAAAACAACAAAAAGGAGGGGTCTGCTATGGTTCTGCCAATTATTTGATCTGGTTGATGATGTTTCCAATCTGTTGATCACGTGTGGAAATGGTATGTGTTGGTCTTCATAAGTTGTTGATAACTTGATGTATATCTGATTAATGATAATGCCTTGCTACTTCATACTGGTATATGCAATAATCAATTATGACACTGAACATTTAGCACAGGTTCAAGGGGATCATATGCTTCTAATAAGCATTGTTGGCATTATCTTAGAAGATCTTGGTACAGATCCACATAATTTTGATTTAGGTGACTCGTTTGATGATAGAAGTATATAGGCTATTGATCCTGATGGTGCAGATCATATATGGTGTATGATAGTTGCTAATGACTATCATGGTCTTGTTTAGGTCTTTTGATCTAAATGTCATTTGTATTTTCAAAATTCATAAGTCATATGATGTAATTTGTACTCCCACTATGCATGGGAAGGATGATGTAATAATTGCTATATTCCAGTCATGTATAAACATCTGGTGTATCCCCAATTGGTTGGGAGATTGATGTATGTATGATTCATTGGTGATAGGAAGGTCATAGTCACTTAGTTGAGTTATAGAGTCATGTTATTCTTATGGAAAATATTTTTGTAGACTCTACATGTGCTCAGGGTGAGCATGGATGGTTTAGTGCATTTCAACATGTACTCATGGGAGCCTGGAGAGCATAATGTATATTAAACGGCGAGAATATGTTGGCTCGCCCTTTTCCCTTGATGTCAAAGGGGGAGAGTGACTTGGTGTTGTTGTTGCTATCAAGTCCAAAGGGGGAGATTGTTGGCATTATGATTCATGTGTTGTACTTGATGGCAACCCACTTGTAGCAGAACAACTCACTTGTATATGGTAACTAGATGAATCTACAGAAGAAATATCATATGTGACAAAATGCATGACAAATGTATTTACAGATGTGACAAAATGCATAACAGATCAAAGGAATCAGGGCAGCAGTAATGTACAATGGAAACTCACTTAGATGACAAATCATAGTGCAGCAAGCTAACAGCAAAGACTTACAGTTCAGACTACAAATAATGAAGAAAGAGAGGTATATGATGGTTCACCTTGACCAAGCCGCGTATACATGCAGGTTCGCTGAACAAAATGTGCATATACATATACACGCACTTTCACAGAAGGAAAAGTGCATATATCTTGGGAAAACAAGTTTTTGGGTCCAAGGTATTTGACCCAAGGTATTTGGTCCGTGGTATTGGTTCGAGGTATCTGGTCCAAGGAATTAGTCCTAAGGGGTTTTGGTCCACATTATTGAGAAAGTCCTAAAACTATATAAGGAGAAGATCATTAGGCTAGGTATGCAAGTATCGAATATCTGAAAAAGTGTGAGATCTATTATGCAGGTTATGGGCTTATGGTGCTTTGTTTGATCAGAACCAAGGATGAACCTTAGCGATTGATGAGGGATACGATCTACTGATGGATCGATAACTTAGGGCTTGAAACGAATTATCATTGTAGGGTTTGATCTTGTATAGCTTAGATCTGAATACTAACACATATGTTTATTCTGTAAATGTGATGATCTAGGTATGTATGAAGTGGAGAAATGCAGCAAGGTAAGTATTTTCAGATCTATATGCTGGTTCCCTTTGATAAAAGAGCATATACACGCAGGTTCTGCAAATAAAAATTGCATATACGCTAGTTCCCTTTAGAAAAATGTGTATGCACGTGGGTTTGACATAACCAAGTAGTGTATACCTTATGAAGTGTGGTCTCAGTTGTTTCTGATTGTTGTTGCAGATTTGCAGGTTCTGATTTGTGTTTTGGTGACTGTTTTTCTGGTGACAGTGCTCTGAATGATCAATAGTTGATTGATTATGGGTTGTCAGTAAATGTTTGATTCAGTTTTTGGTTGGTTTAGAGATTGATGAATGAGTTTCAAAGATTGGTTGATGCAGATGATTGTATGATTGATTCTGAACTTATATGTTGCTGATAGGTCCAACATGAAAATTGGATTAATCGTGGCCTTCAGATTGTGGTGTTGTGTTACAGGAGTATCCAGTCTAAAATTTTATGAAACGAGGTCCCTGGAGGAAGAAAGAGGGTTGTAGCCTTCTGTAGGTCGGCGCCTACGTACTAGTAAACATATCAGCTAGTACAAGAGATAGGGGATTGAAGCTCCTTTCCAGTAGCAACTGGAAAACAAGAGAAGGTTGTAGCCTTCTGTAGGTAGAATCCTGTGTACTGGTATGAGTCTGCACCAGTACAAGATTATAAACAATTTTTCTTATTATTAAAAGAAGACAGAGACAACAGCAGCAGGTGGTTTTCTCCCCCATTGGGTTTCCACCCTAAATCTTGGTGTTCATGTGTGTTGCATATGTGTGATGGTTCCTTCTATTATTTACTACACATGGTTATTATTTAATGTTTAATGAAGTACTAATGCACAGATTAATGATCAACATATGATGAATTAACTAAATCATAACCTCACTAGATAAATGTTGGTTGCCTTAAGAACAATTGCGTATACACACAAGTTCCCTTCACTGAAGTAGCGTATATAAATATGATTGTGGAAATGAAAAAGTTATTAATTTGATAATATTGATTCACCCCCCCCTTCTCAGTATTATTTCCAACAGACGAGTGTCTTTTACCCTCTCTAAATCTTGATAGTTATTGTCAAGGAGTCGCACTAGCTCTTGAGACCACTTACCTTTTATATCCTCGGGTCATCACTCATAGCACTATGGTTATGGGTTTTGCCTATTATCATTAACATTTAGGAATTAGGTAGTTCAACATTTTATGGCATGGACCCATCATGGTGCGCCATATGCTACCTCCACTCCTCCATGAGTTAAAGTATGGAAATCCTTGGTTCGTGCCTGACAATGGGCACATCTTGACATGAAATATTAGACATAGTTATGCTTATACATTTTGTACATAAGAGTGTGTGTGATTTTTTTACCTATTTTTGGTTTGGTGTGCGATGTGAGTATTTTTCTAGTACATAATATATGCTAAAAAATAAAAAATAAAAATAAAACCAAAAAACAAAAAAAAATTGTCTTGCTTTTACCTTGTCCAAGTTTGATTTCTTTCACTATATTGTGATTTAACTATGTGTCTAGTATTTCTAGATGGTTTTTATAGGATAGAGTGGTGTTTATATTACAATACTCCCTCCCCCTTTTCCTATCCCTATTACAATACTCCCTGACCAGCCTCCCCTCCACCCTCATGAATCCAAAATTATCTTCCCTTTGTTAAATAATGGCACCTAAAAATTGATTCAAATGCAACCAAAATCTTAAAATTAAACCCAGAAATTGAAAGTGGGTGGAGTTTCTTCCCAAAACATTGGGACATTTTCAAATCCAACATAATTCATATCCACTTTAGTAGAAAAAAGGGAATCATCATCATTTTTCCTCCATCCTTCCTTTATATAAAAAGAAGAATATAAATAAATAAAAATGTCTAAATAAATTTATAAATAATTTCATAAGGAATATTAATCAATAAAATAAAGTTTAAACATTTTTGTGAAACAAATTGAGCATAAATCAAATTTTAATATGTGTGTCTGTGTGTGTGTGAGAGAGAGAGAGAGAGAGAGAGAGTTTATTTGGGGGTGCCAAGTGAGGAAGGTAGGGGATGGTGTGAATCACTTCCCCTTATCCATGAATCCCCACTCCATGACACCCTCATTAGCCCTTGTCACCCTCAAAACCTTCATATCCATGACTAACCCACTTTATGACCCACAGACTAGCTGCTTTGATCCCCTTCTTTATCCATAACTACCCCACTTTGTGACCTTTTCATTGGCCCCTCTCACCCCACTTCCTTATCCCTCACTACCCAACTTTATGGTGCCCACATTAACCCCTCTCACCCCCTCCCTTTCCCTCCAATCATTAAGTGGTTGGTGCACTCTCCCACCCCCTACCAACCCTATTCCCATCATTATCCAACCTCAACCCCCTCGTCCACTCTCCCATATCGTTTTCTAACCTCTAGGTCCCTCCTTATCTTCACCCCTCCCTCCTCCAACCACCTCCATATCTCTATCACCACCCCCCATCTACCCCATTCCCATTCCCTCTCATCCATACCATAATACCCTCCTCTCATTAAATGGGTGGTTCCCACCTTCCATCTACACCTCCCTCACTACTTATCTTCACACCCCCATCCTTATCACATTCTCCTTGAATCCCTATCTCCCTCGCTAGCTACTTCCTCCTTCACCCATCTATTAATACAATCCACCCATTAAATGGAAAATTCCCCATCTACCCCAGACCTTTCTCTCCTTCGCGTCCCTATTCACCCATTATTTGTCGTCACGTTCCTTCTCCATATTCTCATTACACTTTCCACCTTTATAGACCCATCCTTATTCTCTACTCTCCCTCTCTATCTCCACTATCAACTACTCCTCACTCCATTCACTTCCACTCTCACCCTCTATAACATCCTTTACTCATTAAGTGGATGGTGTGTCACTCCTTGTTCCCCTCGCCTCTCCCCTCACCTCTCCTCCACCCTCTATCACTTAACCCTACTTCTCTCCCCCTCCCCCTCTCCCTATCCCCATTGTCACACCCCTTCACCCTACTTGTACCCCCCCCATAACACCCTCCACCCATTAAAATAAGCAGGAGTACAACTTCCCTACCCTCCAAACCCACCTCGTCTCTCTTCCATTATTCTACTCTTAGGATAGGGTGGGGGAGAGGGGGGGCGAGGGATCAAGGGGGTGGGTAGTTGGAGGGACCCTATGATAGGGAAGTATAGGGGAGGATAATGAGTGGGTGGGTGGAAAGAGAGTATTATGGGAGGGGTGGGAGGGTGGAGGACTGGGGTGTGGGGGAGTCAAGAGTTATGGGATGGGTGAGGAGGGTACGTAGAAAAAATATTATCATATATTCATAAAATTAATTTATTCTACTTTTATAATATATAATAATAATAAATATTTATTATATTTTCTTTTTTTCAACTAACCTGCAAATAGTTTGAACTAGTGATCTATTGCAAGGAGTGCCTCAATAATGCACCCATTCACTATTAATCCAAATCCCTATGTGAAATATTTATTATATGTTATTTATTATCATTTATTTTGTATTTACATAAGAATCTAAATTTCTCATTAATATTTTTAACTCTCATATTGTAATTCTATATTAGCTTAATTTATATGTAGTGTGATATGGCATACATGGCTTTGATGTGGCTTAAATGACTTATTGTTTTATAATTCCCTTGCAACTCCCATGTGTTAGCCAAATTTGCTTAATCATAAGCCATACTCGCATCCAAGAAGATAATTCTATGTATTGAAAGGTCATTGTATTCATCTTGGAGTGGTTAAATCTAAAATAGTGGATAGAAATGAGGGTGAATAAAACCAAATGTAAAATTGGGCAATGGCCATCTAGAATGTTGTGCCATTTGTGAATATTACAAATTGTGTAAGGATATTAAAACATGTGGGAGTCTCTTTGAAGAGACTTGAGATCATTTTTTCTTGTATGCTAAAACAGTGGGTGTCAGAGGAAATATTAGGATATCAATGCACTAGAATTAATACAAATGCATAGACAATTAGCTAGCATCAACCTATAGATAGATTCAATCCAGATTCCAAGAGACAATCAAAATTATCTTAGAAAACAATGCCAAGAGAAGAAAAAAAATTGTAGACAAAATGGACATGTTGCATGCCATGATTGAAAGAATGGAAATAGAGAAAATCACTAATAATTATGGCGATCAATTAGTGGCTCCTCTTTCCCTCTCTATTAGTTATTTTCAAGTTAACAATATAATGGAAAATTAGGAGTATGTAATACAACAAATGACAACTAAAGCAAAGAATCATCTAGTTGTTTTGTTGTTAGGGTAGTATCTACAACATAACTCATGTTGAATAAAGTGTGATAGATATGCAACTTTAACCTAACACAAACTGTAGATAACAATGTTAGCAACGATTCAATGTCTTTGATTAGGGATAGCCCTTTTATTTTGTATTATCTTATTGGATTGTTTGGCAACATTATTCTAATACAAATCTAACTATTTCTATTAAAAAAATAAAATTATAAACAAAATTTCATCATTTAAGCTCATAATCAAATCAAATTGAACAATGATTCCAATACCCATCAAACGATAATAAATTCCTAAATGCACAAATCACTAGAAATATCAAATAGAAATCAAATCATAAATGCACATAACAAAGTTGCCCCCAATTTTTCATTTAGGAATCGTTGAGACTCCAACAAATTCTAGGACAAATGAATCAAGATCATGCCACTATTAATTAAAAAATCACTTTACTTTTTTTTTACAAATGTGCATTGAATGTAATATGCAATTGTTGACCTAAACATTGAAGAGGCTTGATCCATTTTCTAGGAAATTAACTATGGAAATGAAGATAATCTCACCAGATTATCAAACTTAATATCTCAAACTATATGAACCCCAAATATAAACAATATTAATCATCTCAGTAAATGGCTATGGATTGAAATTGAAGTGACAAATCTTGATAGCCAATTCTTCATTTAACTATAATGAGCCTATGGTGCTAGATATACCAAGCGATCATCCAAGAAGAAAGGGTTTGAACCAAAGAAGATTTTAAGGATGGAAATTTATTTTAAAGTCTAGAAACCTTGATGAGCCTTACTAGTACTTGATATGTAAATTATAAATTGTTTGGTGACATTCTTGTAAAAATATTCAAGTTTCTCAGGATTTTATATGCTTTGTATAAAATGTTAATAATTTTTTAGATAAACTAATTATATCCTATAGAATTTTCATGAAAATGTTTTAGAAAAAATGGAAATTAGGGAATCATTTTTGGGAAAATCATGGAAAATTATCACTTGGGTGAAATTTAGCCCTAGGAATTTCCCTCATTTGAAGCTAGATTTGTAAAATGTATTCATAGTTGGGATAGAAAAGACATAAAACATGCAAGAAATGAGAGAGGGCTCCCAAATAGATGTAAATTTTGGTGTGAAAGATGAATATTTAGATAAGGTTGAAAAATCTTTGAGAACTTGAGAATTTACCCATGATTGGGTTTTGGACACCCTGTATCATATTTATATTTACATTGATCAAAATCCATAATCCAACATGTAAGTAATACAAGGTTTCATGCAAGGTGAGTAATCGCAAAGCACATGCCTAATATCTACCAAATGAGTCATGAGAAAAATGGTCATAGAGGATGAGGACAATAAACCACCCACTTGAGCATTGCTTGAAAAAGACAATAAAGAATTTGCTTACATCTCTATAACTAATTCTCTAATATTATAGGTCCTCCTGGTCCCTTAATGCCATCTTCGATCCCATCCTTAGGGTGAGGTAGGTCTTAGGTTAATGGTAGTGAGGTCTAAGGTTGGTTTAAGCTCTATTGTGATTGTCTTTGTTATTTTTGTCAATGTGGGCTCTCTTGCTATTAGATCTATTTTTTCAGTAGTGTGTATGGGAAAAGGCTATTGGAGGATCCAGTGATTGAAATGTCCATATGCATTAACATGTTTTTTGAGTGTGTGCGTCATTTTTCACATATATGATTAATGTGCACACATTGATACCATACACACATAGACACACTCGTGTGTTAAGATATATTAATTTAAGAAAATGACTATGAGGAACAAATATCTTTGGCTCTTGTTACCATGAAGAATATAGTGAAATACAATGCTTGGTATGAATTGTAGATTACCATGAATCATTGAGTTTGTAGATGCAACTTTCACGTAAGACCACAATTTAAATCACATGTATCTTGACATCACATCCAATATAGGGTGATTCATGGTGTAATTAGCTAAAATGCTTGCCATGTTATTTGACTTACATTAAATGGTATTATCATATTTACTTTCCCTTGATTGAAAACCTAGCACAAAAATGTAAAAGATGGTTCCCCAACTTCATAGATAGCATTGCTAGTAAACATATTGAGTGTTTTAATGTATAATTTGGTCAAAGAAATAAAATTGAATGTATACATTTTTATAAAAACACATAAATTATCTACAATTTTTTTAATTACCTTAAATCTTACACCATTAGCATTTAACAAAATGGAATTGCTATCAATTCTGATGCTCTCTTTAAAAAGATTTTCCCAAAAAACTAGTCAAAGATTTTACATAGGCAACTGGTGCCTAACATACATTACCTAAGAAACAACATTGAAATATTTTATCAATATTCCAATCATATATATTCAATTAATTTCTTTGAATCTTGGATAACAAAGTAACCAAAAATATTTTATCAATAAAGAATCCATTTAGAAATGAACTGATTCAATATAGGATTTACATAGGAGTTAGGGGAATTGATGAAGAAATTTTGGATTTTAGATTTATCAAGTTCACAAAGACCAACTTTAGGGGAATAAGCTAAAGAAACTTAAAAAAAGGGGTTGGAGGCAGTGATAGTCCATGTCAAGCCAAACTATTATGTTTATGAATAGATATATACAATACTCAATGTGATGAATACACTTACACTATTAAAGAATCCATTTAAAAATGAACTGATTCAATATAGCCTTTACATAGGAGTTAGGGGAATTGATGAAGAAATTTTGGATTTTAGATTTATTAACTTCACAAAGACCAACTTTAGGGGAATAAGCTAAAGAAACTTTAAAAACAAGGGTTGGAGGCATCGATAGTCCCTGTCAAGCCAAACTATTATGTTTATGATTAGATATATACAGTACTCAATGTGATGAATACACTTACACTATTAAGATTTTCTTAATGATACTTATTTTTCTATTAGGTCAATGATATAGATTTTGTAATTTGCAATTTCCACCTGCGAGGTTGTAATAGCCTCACATGCTTTTAATTTCCATTATTGTTGGCCTAGTCTTTGCCAACCTTGCAATCTCTAAAACATCATATTTAATCCCTTTTCCTATCTAAACCAGTATTATCAGATGCCAAAAAACACAACTTGACGTACCTGCAAGGGGGACATAACTTTTGATCACAGACTTTGATATTGAGATTGAAACCTCATAGTAGCAACCCCAATTGCGATGAGGCCCCTTGCTAGCAAGAGAGACATCTAAGGAAGAGGGTGTGAGGAATTCAATCATCATGGAGCCCCTGAAATGCCTACTCATAAATTATGAATCCTTAAACTAGTGGTGGGAGTGTGAACAAGCCTTCTGCACTCTTAAGGAGAAGCGTGCACCCAACATGATTTTTCCTAATTGGTCTATAGCGCTTAATATTCTCGTTGATGCTATTGACCCTCATCTCATCACATTCAATTAGGGAAATTTTCAATATTCAACATTTCCTTGCAGCAGATGATGATCGCCTTGCCACTGCTAGCATTGCAGATCGACTATTAAATTATGGAGGCATTTAGTCTTTTTCCAATGCCCTTTGTGGACAAACTAGGAAGCGACTAGGTGAATTCAACGATTGAGCTCTCTACCTAGTTTAAGAAGAGAAAGTGGTCCAAAAGGTCAAAATACTTTTCTTGAATCATAGTTATAGATGCAATTTAATGCACTATACTTTGTTATTCTTTCATGCTTGAGTCTTGTCAAACAAATTATATGATGTTGTTTATTTGACAAGTGATTTTCTCTGTGTGCAAGGTTTTTTTTGGATACATATGGTGAGTATTTTAAAAAGATGTAGTTGCATGAGTGTCCCTTGTAGCGAATAGAACCAATGAGAAAATGACAAGCCCAGATGATTGGCTTCCAATAACATCTCTAAAAATGGAAAATGGTGGTATTCAACATTAGACAATGTCCCTACAATTATTAGTTCCAGAGTCATCAACTTTCCTTCTGCAAAGACATGGCCAAGATGGTAAGGTCAATTTTGATATATCATCTCTCTCGTGCTTTTAAAATTTGTGCATACATTAACTAGGTATAACTAAGGGAGGGGACTCTATAGCACATGCATGTTGAGATGTGCTTTATGTTTGCATTGTGTCTTCCTGTAACACACCTACCTACATTAAGAAAAGCCCTATATTTATACTATATGGAGCATTAATTCAAGTTAACTTGGAATGACCTTCTGAGCGTATCTAGTTATTTTTAATCCTTATTTTCTCTTAATAATGTGAAAACATATAGGCAATCAAAAGGTAAAGACAATTGTTGTAAAATGCTTGAGAGAATATTTATATGAGCTATAAATTTTATTTTTGCAATTTTTTGGATAATTGCAAAGTAGAAGCTAACTTACTATTCATGGTGTAGCTACAAGACTTTTTGTGCATAGGTTCCACAAATAATTGGAAATATGGAATCATAGACAACTTTGTCTCTTAAACTTGGAATTTCAGGCACTTGGAATTTTTGACAACTTTGTCTAAAATGGCATAGAATGTTGTATCTTGCTATTGCATCTTGCATGCTTCTGTGCAAAGTATGTTGTTGATGCTCCAGGTGTTGTTAAACTTTTCAATACATCTTTCTCAAACATGTTAAAAAAAAGCTTGTTCCTTTGATCATATTGAAGGAATTCAATTCTTGCAAACTCCATGTTCCTTTGGGAGGTGGCAAGGAAATGGTGAAGCAGTGGCCCTAGTTGTTGGATGGTTCCACTTTGGAGATTTCTACTTTAGCATTTTGCTCGACTATGGTTCTTTTACAATACCAGAAGATATCGCCACGTGGAAAGGGCCTTGATAGCCATGTGGAAAGGGCCTTGGAAGTACACTGGCTGTAGAAACTTTGGATATAAAGAAATTGTAGCAGTGTATAAAAAAAGGTTGCGCCATAAAACTTTCAATAAGAAACTTTGGATATAAGCAAAATTTCCTCAACTAGGCTTTTTATAAAATAATGATGCTCCAACTTTCTTGCATCTCGACAAGTGAAGTTTGCAATAAAAGGTGGAAGTTTTCTCACCCAAAAATTTTGATTAAAATTTTAGTGCATAAAATTGAAAACAATAAACTTTAATTAAACTATGGTAAAAGGAAAAATAATTTGGTCAAAATATGAATTAATGAGTATTCAACATGTAGCAATCACTATAATGTCTTTACAAATAAATTATATCGACTACGAACTATAAGTAGAAAATTCGAATTATAAATGGAAAATTAGATCTAACACTCAAGTCAATTTATAATGTAAAATATATATTTTACTCAACACAAAAATAAAATAGGGTCTTATCAGATCCCCGAATTAAGGGTCAGAAATAACTATAACCCCAACAGTTAATGAATAACAAATTAAGTGCCCACCACACCTATAATAATGACAAAGATTGTGGAGATAATTAGTTTAAAGCCCAAACGAATACACGTCCTACGAGACCAAAATCATTGAAAAAGTTGACCCGGAAAACACCTTTGTCCTGCTTAGGCTCAGGTAGTTCGAAATTTTATTTTTAAATAGAAAATGCTTGTTTGGACTACGAACATAAATTAAATTAAAATCTTACTGATTCAACATAGACTCAATTAGTTTGAAATTTTATTTTTAAATAGAAAATGTTTGTTTCGACTAAGAACATAAATAAAATAAATTAAAATTTTACTGATCTGACATATTTGGCAAGATTATCTATCAAATTTGTAATTTCAATTTCATGAAAAATACTTAGAGTTTATTATTATTTTTAAATAGAAAAACACTTAAAATTATTATTATTTAAATAGAAAATATTTGTTTGGATTACTAACATAAATATAAATTTATTTATTATTATTTTTAATTAAAAATGTTTGTTTAGATACTAACTAAATAAATTAAATATTTTCATATGTGCACAGGTTACCCAAATTAAAATAAATAATTTAAAATATTTTCCATATTGTGCACAGATTACCTGCTATCAATTTTGTTGATTCAATTTCATTAAAACACTTAAAATTTATTATTTTTTAAAAAATTTATTATTTAAAATAGGAAAATTAAATAATTTATTATTTTTTTAAATAAATTATTATTTTAAAATAGAATTTAAATTTTATTCTTAGAATATTATTATTTTTTTTAAAATAAATTTATTAAAATACTTAATTTATTTATTTTTTAAATAATTTATTTTTTAAACATTTATCATTTATTATTTTAAATTAATTCATTATTTAACCATTATTTTTTTTAATAAACTTTATTTTAAAATAGAAAAAGCAGGTGACTCTTGTTACTAGAGTTTCAAATAGAAGCTACTCACAGGCTTTCCATTTAAAGAAAATGCTCTCACTGCCATTGTATGCAACCTGAAACTTCTCTGGTTCCTATATTTGTTGTCTGAGAACTTTGAAAATCTTGAAATCTGAAATCTTTTGACTACATACAGAACGAACGAGACCAGGTACGAGTCAATTAAAATCTCTGAGAGTAAATTTGGATGAAACACATTATCCAAATTTTCTATCTAGTGTAACATACCAAATAGATTATAATCAGCATACCCCAAAGCAGGGGAAGGGAATACTGAAACAGAGATTGAAATTTTGATTATAGTTAAATTTTGATTATATGTAATATATTGAATGTAATCTTAACAATTTATTTAAAATCTAGTGTTGCTGGGTAGCTAGTGTCTTTCATTCAACTTAGAAATTATGTTCTAAAAAAAATTGTATTAAACATTCTAATTTGCATTAGTCAATGTTAAATTAAAAATAGTTAATAAGTAAAAAGAATCATATAATCTTGCTTTGGTATGGTGGGAAGTAACTCTAGAAAGTATATTTATTTACATCTTATTCATGCAAAAGCTTGCTTAAATTATGATGGAAAGTAACTAATGGTAAATTTATTATCCGCTTTGATCCATCTTAAGTCCGGATCAAATATCTAGATGCAAATCTCTTGGATCTAGAATATATAATTATTTTTTAAAATAAAAATATTTATATTCAAATTGGAGCCTAAAAACTATTGATGGGTAAATTGACTATTTTATTTTAATCTTGTTTTAATTTTAATAATTTTAATTTAATTTATTTAATTTGACTAAGTTAAAATGTTAAAGAGGACAGGGTAGACAAGATAAGTCAAAATGTTAAATAGGACACAGGAACAAACATTACAACATTTGGCATAAAATATGTGAGGCAATGATCTACATAGCATTATATTGTGCAAATGGGAGAGAGATTATGCTAAGTGGAAATTAAAACTACAAAAGCTAAGCTCGGTAAAAAGTAAGAGAAAAACACAACAGGAGAGAAATGTGTGCTTTAAAGGAAAAAGGTTTTTCCTAATTAAAAGAAAAAGCCTATGTTATTAAAAGTGTGTAGACACTAATAGTGAGATGCTACTAGGAAAAATCTGTTGGAAAGAAGTTATAAAATAACACTAAGGGAATACAAAAGAGGTTGTTATTCCTCAAGGAAAGAACTTTGAGCTCGGGGGGAGTTGTTTACGGCAGCTCGTTGGTTGGGAGGAACGTGCTCTCTGCTATAATTTTCCCAAGCGATTTATTGCGAGCAGATAAATGTGTTTTTGTACTTGTTGAATCAATTATATTTATGTTTGTTATGGAACCAATTTATTTGATTCATGCATGAATGTTTATAAGATGTATAACTAGGGTGTACATGTGTATACTCAATAGCACCTAGGAATAGTAATGAAGATACATGATGCATGATATGTAAAATTGAGGTCATATGTTTGATTCATATTGGTGTTCAATTGTGATAGATATATTTCAAGAATTAGAAAAGGCTAGAAGGGAACTATTGCATGCAAACACAAAGTTCTAAGTCCTAAACTCCCGGTGAGATATTTTGATTTGCTATATTCCATAAGGGATCTTGGATAGGTAGTTTTACTAGATTTTATAAGGAAGATTGGTCTATAGACTCTAGTCCTTACTTTGACACATGGAGGAATTCTACAGTGCAAATATGTGTGAAAAGTTTATGGTATGGGAACATTAAATCGTGGCAGTTATGGGTTAAACTAAGACAACTATATAGGATAGTTTAGAACATAAGATGAAAGGTAACTACTCTTGAACAAAGATGAGTTTCTATATCATTAAACTGAACTTTGAATTAAAATTTATATTTAGATAAGGAAACATGGAATACAAAGAATCATGAAAACCGTACAATTATTTGAGTTTTACTTGAGTCTAGATAGCACTTGCAATATAATTTTGGGGAAATGTCCCTAGCACTTAAATTATATAGTGTTGTTACCATTTTGTTGTAGTGTTGTTACCATTTTGTTGTAGTTGTCTTGTATTATAAGTAAGCATCGAAGAAATAAAGATACTGGAAAATTACATAATCTAATCTAATAATAGTATTACATTTCAATGAGGAGGAAAAATTCCTTAGTAATAATTCCAAAGGGGCACGAGATATAGTATTTATCACTGCTCTATTGTCATATGATGACCATGCAATTATATAATAATAAAAAAAAAAGTATGAAATAACAACTATACATCTAATTTTGTACGAAGAGAAATCTATAATATTAAACACAATAGTTTTCTGAGATAACATTATTGACTTAGTTCCTTTGAGCTTGAGGTTATTTAACTCTTAAATGAAGTATTTATTATAAGAATAGAAGCCTATATTAAAATTAAAATAGAATTAGCATGCAAGAATTTGATTCAATAAGGAATTAAGATATTCCTCTTGAATTCGTAAGTTTGATTTCTAAACGGAGATTAAAAGGTGATAACCAAACTCCTATTCTAGATGAAAGAGAAAGTAAACCCAATAGTGGGTAATACAAAATACTAACATGTATAAAAAACTTTAGTAACACATACAAACAACAAAAATGAATAGAAGTAACACACACACACATTTTCTCTGAGAAAGTATAGGAAGAGATATTGTCCATATAAGTTAGGAAATTCTCCCTTCTTGATATAAAACCTAGCCGAGTATGTAATATCCATCAAAAAGTCCAAAGTGATAACAAAGAGGTCGAGATGGACCTATTTGCTTAAATAAATTAGAAATGTGAAATTGAGTAAAGGTTCTCAACTTTTGTTATTGTAACTAAACATATTAGAGGCATGTTTCCTTTCAAAATTGAAATCCCCATAGGGTAAGAGCCAGAGCATTTCTTATAATTCCTAATACGGAGAACTATTTCTTGGTGTCTTGTTCTCTACTGAGTAAATAAAAAGTTAAAAAGAATTTCTTTACAAATGGCCCAAAAAGCACAAGTGTGATTGATCTATAAAGGAGGAAGTTGAATCACATTAAGGGACTTGAAAAAATACAAAGTGAACAAAAAAAAACATACGTTATGCCAAGGGTTTGGTGTACCTGTGACAAGGCCCCATAAATCCCATTAGTAAGAAATGAGATTCATGAATTTCTTAATAGAAATTATTACATTGCTAAGAGGAAACAAAAGAAAAAGTGGAAAAGGATTATACTTGAGAAAGAATCATTTCCAAACCCCATACAAGTTACCTGCAATAGATATATATTTTGTTAGAAATTAGGAGTATTGAACTGATAAACTCAGGAAGGAACAAAACCCTGAAAAATAAAAGAACTTTATTCAAGAAAAAGTAGTCATGGCATGAAGTGTAAATGGACATTACTCAACATTTAAGCCAGGTCATAACATTAGCCATACTATCCACATGGCATGTCATGGTCACTTCACTAAAACCCTAGGTCGTAAACTAACCATAAGGTCAATAAGAAATGTGAGAATAACTGAGGGTTTTGTGAAAGAGAAGAATTTACCTTATGAGGGCGTATCCTTGTCGAGAAGAGGTTGAAGGAAATGTTATTTCCTTGAATAAACAACTACACACGAAAGAAAAAGGGTCAGTATAAGACTGGTCTCAATATTAAACCAAAAAGATGTTATATGTATAAAAATTGGAAATCAAGATTACCGAAAAAGAGGGGAATAGAGGAAAATATCCTCAACCAATGTATCTTGACCAAATACTTGCACTAACAGAGAAAAATCACCTGGAAAGAGACTTAGAGAGTCTCAACGTCTCTAAGGTAAATACTTCCTATCTGTTAGGCCAAGTAGTAACTCCTCAAAGCAAAATTGATTCATATATTATATTCCTTCAAGTTGGTCTTTATTATATACATGAGGGAGAGACTGTTCACTTCATCTCTCGATGACTGTTCATATTACTTATTATTTATTTACATTATATTCACCCAATCTTGATGATTAGGTATCAAAATTCCCCCTCTTAATCTAAAGGGATGTTGGTGAGTCCAAGCATCATTCTGAATCATTCAAGCTTTTCTCTTCCAAGTGCTTTGGTGAAGATGTCAACAATTTTCTCATTAGTGGAACAATGACGGAGATGGATTGTTTTGGCCTCAACATGATGTTGAATCAGATGATATTTGGTATTGATGTGCTTCGTTCGATCATGGAACTTTGGGTTCTTGGCCAACTTTATTGCAGAGGTACTATCAATCATGAGTGGAGTTGATTTTACTTGTTTTACCTGCAAATATTCAAGAATTTCCTAAGCCACACAATTTCTTTTGTTGCTTCAGCTACTGCCACGTATTCTACTTTTGTTGTGGAATCTGCTGGAACTAATTGTTTGCGTGATCTCCAGGAGGCAGCTCCTGATCCAAGACTCATAGCATATTCTGAAGTAGATACCCCAGTTTCTTTGTCTCCATCGAAGTCTGAATCAGAGTATCTAATCAAGCTGAAGTCGTCCACCTGTGTATACTTGATTCCAAAGTCTTGAGTTCCCTTCAAGTACCTTAGAAATTTTTTTGTAGCAGACCAATGTCCCTCACAAGGCTTTTCCATAAACCTGAAGAGGATTCCAACAACAAACGAAATGTTTGGTCTGGTAGTAGTTAGGTAGTTGAGACTTCCTACAAGTTGTCTATACTTTGTTGCATTCTCAAATTCTTTTCCTTCAGTAGATGTGAGCTTTAAGTTTTGTTCCATTGGAGTAGTAAGAGGATTGCATTCTGTCATGCCGAACCTATTCAACAGATCTCCAATGTATTTCTTTTGAGAAAGAAATATGGATTTCGGATGCTGGGTTACTTGAATACCAAGATAGTAATGAACATAGCCCAAAGCAGTCATTTCAAAACTTTTCCCTAATTCCTTATTTATGAATGCAATGTAGATTTCATTGTTCCCTATCATGAAAAGATCATCTACGTATACCACAAGATATACAACTGTTTTGCCAACTTTCTTGACAAATAAATTTGCATCATCAAGATCATAATGTTTGAAATTGAGTTTCAGAAGATGCTCAGTTAGTTTTTCATACCAGGCTCACGGTGCTTGTTTGAGGCCATACAAGACTT